>QAPF01000349.1:0-39654 GCA_004367935.1 Colletotrichum sidae | reverse complement strand
CTTAAGAAGTATATTATCTTCTTCTTCTATGTTAATAATTATATATTTTTCTTTCTTTCAAAAGATACTTCTAAAATATTTATATTATTAATATATTTTAAATTTAAGTATTATTTTAAAAGAAATAAAGACTTATAGTAATTTCTTAATCTTAAATTTATTTAAGGTTAAGAAGTATAATAGTTATAACCTTTATAAATAATATATATAAAAATATTTCAAATATCTTATAGAGTATATATAATATATTAAATATCTTGAAATCTTTCTAAAGACTAAAAAGTTCTTATTATAATATAATTAAGTTTCTTGTATGGAAATTAAATATTACTAATAAGATATTAGTATTTTTAATTATATTTAAATTACAATAAGATTAAATATCGCCTATATGGTAAGCTAATTATTACATTTTAATTAAAATTCTTTAGATAATTATTAGATAGAAATTAGATAAATAATATAATATTTTAATAAGATAAAAGACTTCTACCTTAAGTTTAACTATAAAGTTAGTAATTCATTTAATAGTCTTATAATTACTATAGATATTAGTTCTATAGATACTAATAATAATTAAAGAAATTTCTAGATATTTACCATATATTTCCTTCGAAGTTTAATAGTATAATAAGTTAATAAATAAGATATTATTACTCTTTCAATAATTAAAACAGAACTTTTAATACTACTTTAAATCACTTAAGAAATTACTTTTACTAATTCTTTTATTATTATATTTTAAATAAACTTTATAGAAGATATATTTAATAGAAGTAAAATATATAAGTATTACTTTACGATCTTAATTTAATATAATGGTTAGTTAGTAGTAAATATATTAAAATTGTTGAAATAATATAATTATATATAAATATATTATATATGGATATTTATAATTACTAATTATAATAAGAAGTCTAATAGATATATCTACAAATTAAATATATATTCTAGGAAATTCTGTAATTAATACTTTTATAGATTTTCTCTAGAATTACTAATTTAAAATCTTTATTATTTAGATTAATATAATAGGTTAATTAAATTATTTAAAATTACAATAAGAAGAAGAATTTTAATTTATTTTCTAATATTTAAAAGTTTTAATAAGATTTTTATTTATTAGTTAGAATTTATGAATACTAAGTTATAATAAAAGTAAAATTAAGTAAAAAGTTTAGAAATATTTAAAATACTTTCTAATTAATAAGAGATATTTCAATAACTTATAAATAGTATTATTCTTCTTATTATAAGAATAGAAATTTAATAAAAATATTAAAATAATAAAAAAGCTTCTTATAAAATATAAATAGAAGATGTAATTTATATTATTTAAAAGAACTAGCTTATAAAGAAAGTCTTTAAGATTAAAAAGATATATTAGGAATAATATATTTAAAAAGTAGAATTTATATTAATTAAACCTTAAGTATTAGTATTATTTCTATAAGTTTCGCGTTATTTAAACCGCTTGAAATAAAGCCTTATTTGGTATATATAGCTACATTTAGTTATTTATAATATATACTAGACTTTGCTCCCTAATTACGTGTAACAGATGGCGCTGGCGCCTGAGGTTTAACTGGTGCAAACTCTGCCTTTCGAGTGCGTTATTCCTGACACATGCCGTCTCCAAAAAACTCTTACATTAGCACTTTTACATGGTGTAGGCACGGACTGCGACCTAATAGCTTTGATTATGCTAGAGTACCTAGGTAGGTAGGTATCTGGCCGCAGATAGCCTTTCTGCCAATGAGCGCCATCGTCTTACCCACGATCTAGCTTTTGGATGCCACGGCCCAACGGCTAAACCTATGGCACCGTTAGGACTCGAATTTAACTGCCTTAAGTACCTCCCTCGCCTTCCCCCAATACCACATGCCGATGGTGCTAAAACAATAGGCTTTGGTCACAATATCTGACCTCGGTGTCTCGTATCCATCATTCGATGCTGTCAGACCTCTTGTTTGCAGATCACGGGCCACACTTGAAGAGACAAGCGCCTTGGACTGCTTCTCTCCTCTCCCTGACACAAGAATGGAGTTCCTAACATAGTGCCCGAAAAAAGTGACCAACAAAAGAGGCTGTTCTCTTATAGGAGACGCAGCCCAAGCACCGATATGCCCTCGTCACCGGGTGCCAGAATAAGCAAGCAGCCATTGCACAGACTGCCACCGATGTCCAGCGCGTGGCTGGCTCGGTGGTCGTTGCAAAGGGCTAGCCTTGACGACAAAGATGTGTTCAACCACGTAGATCTAGTGACAGCGCAACGTGATTATCACCCAGCCATGCCAGCTGAATCAAAGTTCCGTGCAATTGTTTCCCTGATTTCCATCACTACGCACACAAAGTTGTAGAGGAGGACGCGATCTTCATCCAATCCTACCTCTATATGCATGTGATCCTAGAACATGTCTATTGTGTAGCACGGGAGGTGTCTCTTGTGTGGACGCTGGAATGTCATATATGCTGCGGACCCCAATACTCGACGTAGAAAGACCCTCTTACTTTGGAAATGTTTTAGCCAGACACCCGGTCGTCAGAAAAAGTGGCCGCTTTTCAATGTGTGCGGTCGAGAAAAGAGGCCATTCTTTCTGGCGACCGAGTGCCATATCTAGCCTCCTCCCAGGTGTCCCTTCCATGTTCATGATTACAGCTAAGCTGAGGCAGAGGCAGCTAGTCTGGAAATTTGGTATGTGCTTTCACAGGTGCTTTACGCATTGTTGTGTTGAGGAGGCCCATCCATGTAAAGCAGGGATGTGCCCTCAGTATGCTCCAGGCCCCAGCTGTGCACACAGCGGAAATGCAACCCCGGAATGTAAGCGCATACCGGTCTTCAGGGAAAGAGCTAAAGATCATAGTCCAAGTGTAAAGCACGCGACTTGTAGAAAAGAGCACACTTTACATACGAAGACGACCACTTTGGGTGGCGATTCTCTCGGCGCTAATGCTACAATGTAAGCTTTTTTGTGCAAGTCGCGTACTTACGTAGTCTAGATATCTGCCTCAGCCTAAGGTGCCTTTGCGTGGTGAAAGTACAGTGAGGGCGAAGAAAAAGGATGGAGATGGTCTTAGTTACTGGTGGAACCACCATCAGCCGTGTCAAAGCTTCGGCTGTTCTGCAGGGTGTCAAAGTAACGCCACCATGCTGTAATTTTTCGGCCTAGAGAGATTGCGGTCCAGTGTCATGTTACGTCGCGTCAAGAGCTCCAACTACCTAGTCCTTGACCTGCCCAACCCCCGAATCTGCCACCCCCTAATTAATCAATCACTTTCCCTAGGTAGTCGTCGCTCATTCACTCACTCACCACTTTTCCCTCATTCCTCACAGTCCCGCCATTGCCTTGCTTCCCTCCGGCCCTCCCGGCTTCCGGCTCGCTCGTCTCCCCTTCGTAAATGCTACCTCGCCAATACAAAACAGCGTTGAAAAGCATTTCCTCTCTAATACCTTCATCGTCGCTGCGCTGCCTCTGCCCGTCCGTCTGCGTCTTCGTCCTGCCTGCTTGTCAGCGCCTGTGACCGCGACTTCAATCGTCAGCGCTCTTTGCTCCACGGTCGCCTTATCTTTTGTCTATTCTGGACTCGACTCCGTAGTCGCTTAATCCGCCTTCGGATCTTTATCCGGCTAACTGTTAACACGACTCGCTTAAGCTCCGGTCCGAAGTCGCCATTCACACCACGACGATGCCGTCGCGAACTCTTCCGACCTTCACACGCGCCGAAGTGGAGGCCCAAAATTCCAAGAAGTCATGTTATGTCACCATCGGAACCAAAGTTTACGATGTGACCGATTTCGCCCAAGACCACCCGGGTGGCGCCGATCTCGTCTTCGAGTACGCTGGCAAAGACGTTGAGGCTATCCTCCTTGATCCCAACTCCCATCCACACTCTGAGGCCGCGTACGAGATTCTCGATGACTCTTTGGTTGGGTTCGTCATATCCTCAAAAACTATTGATGGGGTGGTTCGTCACGTCAATACCAAGACCAACGGAGGTGTTAAAGGAAACCGCACCGGCAACGGTGATGGCAAAGGTCCCGTCAGGGTCGAGGAAGAGGCCGCGGTTGTCAATGAGAATGGCGAGCTTTGGGATGGCGAACGATGGGTCCATCCTCGAACGGGTATGGCCAGCGAAGAGGATTTGAGCAAGGAGACCGACTATTCCACCGACTACAAGAAGCACAGATTTCTCGATTTGAGCCGCCCTCTGTTCCCACAGATTTGGTATGGAGGTTTCAGTAAGGAGTTCTACCTTGATCAAGTTCACCGTCCCCGCCACTACAAAGGCGGAGAATCGGCACCTCTATTCGGCAATTTCCTCGAGCCTCTTTCCAAGACTCCATGGTGGGTTGTGCCGCTGGTGTGGCTGCCTCCAGTCGCGTACGGCACATATTTGGCTAGAGAGGGCATGGACAGCACTTTCCAGGAGATCTGCTATTGGATGTTTGGCTTCGTTCTCTGGAGTTTGATCGAGTATATCCTTCACCGGTTTCTCTTCCATCTTGACAAGTATATCACATCGTGGTCCAATCAGCATGCTCAGCTACTGACTTGAACCCAGGTGGCTCCCCGACAACCGAGTCGGCATCACTGCGCACTTCCTCCTCCACGGCATCCATCACTACCTGCCTATGGACAAGTATCGTCTCGTTATGCCCCCAACGCTCTTCGTCGTTCTCGCGACACCGTTTTACAAGCTGGCCCACACCGTGTTTTCGTACTCCTGGCATGCTGCAACCGCCGTCTACTGCGGAGGCATCTTCGGCTACATTTGCTATGACCTGACACATTACTTTTTGCATCATCAGAACCTTCCTTTGTGGTACAAGGAGTTGAAGAAGTACCATCTCCAGCACCACTTCCTCGATTACGAGCTAGGCTTCGGTGTCACAAGCCGGTTCTGGGACAGCATCTTCGGCACGGAGCTGCCCCCCATCGTCAAGACCAACTAAAATACTCGACGCAGAACGCACAATATACCACGATGACTATATTCGATGGTGGGGGCCCCTTTTAAAACCTAGGTAGAGCGGTCTGCTCGATTTTCTTCATTGGGACGAGCCCCCATGGTTGTACATACGCTTGCAGAACTAATTTACGATATAATGGGATTGTTTTGCTTGGGGTCGAGGAGACGCTAAGGATCACACTGGTTCTTGCGTCATTACAGCTCTACGGCTAGCTTTGGAGTGGCGTTGGGAATAGCCATCATGCAGCCCTGACAGGTGGTCCAGTGCAGAAAGAACTCCAATGATAACAGAGCTCAGCTACGCATGGTTGGTTGGTGGAAACCAGGAACACTGGCTGAGTTTCTGTTCCACTTGCACTGATGCATAATCTGGCGATTAAGACGTGCTCGTGCCTGGAACCTTAGGCAATGAAGCGAGCGCATGGGGCAACTGTGTTGATACGAATGTCAGAGCTATACACCGCTAATGGCGAGCGACGCTCTTGGTCGGTAAGGCCTCAGATCGAAGGAGTCAGGCCATGTGTCAGGAATAACGCGCTCGAGAGGCAGAGTTTATACTAGCTAAACCTTAGGTACTAGTATTATCTCTATAGGCTTCACCTTATTTAAACTACTTAAAATAGAGCCTTATGTAGTATATATAGCTATATTTAGTTATATATAATATATATTAGATTTTATCGCTTAATAATATATAATAATTAAGAGTCTTATAATATTAAAGAGTTATTAAGCTAAAAATATATATTATTATAATTTAATATATTTTAAATATTAAAATATCTATAAAAATACTTTTTTTTCAATTCTTAAAAGAGCTAATTAGTAACTTATTTAATATTATACTTTTTAAGTAGAAGTTAAGGCTTATAACTAATAGGATTATTTTAATTGAAACAACTACTTATCAAAGCTTTTTTTAGAATTTCTTTAAGAATTATTCTTAAGCGAATTTCTAAAAACTAAATAGTATTAATAAGCTTTTAAAATACTTAAAATATATATTCTTTAGTATTTTACTCTTATAGGAGTAAATTATAAAAAAGATTAATAGTTCTTAATAGATACTATTGAAGAAATTTATATAAGAAATATTATAGATTTTATAGAGAAAAGTCTAAAAGTCTATATAGCTTTCTATAATCTCTATACTTTAAGAACTTAAAAATATTAGTACAAACAGTTAAATTAAGTTTATATAATAATTTAAATCTTTAGATATATAAATAAAATATTTTAATATCAATATTATTACATAGAAGAAGATATAGTAATATAAATTACTAACTTCTATAACTATTTTAATACTATAAGTAATTTATACTTCTAAAATGCTATTTTAATATATTATAAGATATTTTAGTCTTTTAGACTTAAGTATCTTATTATAATAATAATAATAATTAAAATATAAGTTAAAAATAATAAAATACTATGTATAAGGCTTAAGTAATTAACTATATTCTTTCTATTATTAGGATATTTTAAATTTATAGTTTTATAATTTTATAAGTCTTCTTATTAATAAAGTCTTATATATAACACTATATATTCATCATTTGAAATAATTTAAACTTTATACTTTTAGATAAAGTTTTTTTTAGCTATTATAGAAGTAATATAATATCTTCCTAAAGCTTTTTTATATAATAAGATTAATTATAGTACTTTTAATATTAGAATAAAGATTTTAGTTATTATTCTAGATATTCAAAATAATAAGAGATATTTTTAGAGTTTAGATAAGCCTTTATATTTTTTAGAATATAAATTAAACTATATTTTAGCATATTATTACCATATATATTTTTATTCAGCTTATAAAGACTAAATATTCAATATTTCTATTAAGGAGAAAATTCAATAGTTATCAGTTTAAATTTAGACTTTTTGAGAAGAACTTAAAACTTTAAATAATAGTAAATATATAACTAGCTTTCTAGTTGAAATGATAATAATATTATATAATAAGTATATTATAAGGAGCAATTTAGTAGTACTTTCTTTAAGACTCTTTTTTTTAATTTAAATATCTTAATTTATATCTTCTAGAATATAAAGCATTTTATAACTTTTTGAAAAGTGTTAATAGAAAGCTATATTTAGTATAATATAAAACCTTTATTTATTGAAAATTATAGAAAGACTGAGATTTCTATTATAATTAGTAAAAATAAAAAAATTCTATTATAATTATATACAATATTACTTTCTATATTATTTTAATTATAAACCTCGTTTCTCTTTAGTAATTATAAAGGTAAGGCTACTGAAATAGGCGCCAGCCGCTTGGGCTGGAACAACTAAAACAAACAAACAAAACAACCTCCCCTAAACCTAATCCTGTGGTAATGGAAAATAGGGGGAAAAATCTAGAAAAATATGTCAAATAAAGAATACTATATTTATAGATCTATAGTATAAAAAGTACCTCTATTATAAAAGTAGTATTCTAAAATTTGAAGGGTAGAGTAGTATGTGAATTATGTCCCTCCTACTGCTATTTAGAAGATAAATATTGTAGATATAGGCTTATGGCTTATATATATATACTACTTATATAATAAAAGAAGTTTTAGGTTTAGGCTTATTATAATCCTCTTTTTAGACTTATTAGAAGCCTTATATAATAAGCCTAATTAAAAGAGAATTTATCTATATTACTATAATTATTACTAGTTTAGCTACTTAAGTTCCTCCTTATTTCTAACTTTATCTCTACTAGTTAGTCTTATCTATTTATTATTTACTTATTAATAATTATTTTAGATTAATCTTTAAATAAATTATAGTTAGTTTTTCTATACTAAAGGTTATAAAAATATATAGACTATTAATTTAATAGGGGTATTCTATTTAATCTAAACCTAGTAATTAATTTACTAGCCTATAAATTACTCCTTTATATAACTAGAAGGGCCTATATAGTTATATAGACTAGGGTAATTAATATGGGGTAATATATTAATTTAGGAGTATAGAGGTAGTATTAGAAGAGCTTGGCGAACTAATATTAGAGGAGTAGGTCTAGGTGGAGTATATACTTATAGTCTATTTTAGGAGCTTTAGTATAATATCTATATTAATATTAAGTTAACTTAATAAGTCTTATTTTATAATATTTTCTAAAGCCTAAGTATTAACTTCTCTAATCTTAATATTTTTAGTTATTATTAAGTTAATTATCTAATTAGTATTTAGCCCTATAAATACCTTCTTAATATTTATAATAAGTTATTATTAAAGATAGGTAAAAAATAACTTATTATTTTATAATCTTTATAAATTTAGGTTACTTTTTATATTAATAGGTTCCTATAGATATTATTATAAGGTTTAAAGTATTTATTAATAATTAATATCTAATATAAGACTAAAAGAATCTTATCCTTATACTTATATTACTTATCTTCTAAAGCCTATAGTAAATTTATAATATTAAATACCTTATCCTAAATAAACGCCTTAGACTACTCTACTATTTAAAAGCTATAGGTAAACTAGTCGTATTAAAGGTCTATTAGTACTACCTAGGTATTAACTTAAAATAATTTAATTATATTAGGTGAGGTACCTATACTAATATAGAATTATAGTAATTATTCTACTATTTTAATAAAGTAGTTATTATTGGAGTCTTTTTATATAGAGTTAGAATAAAAAATCCTCCTTATTATCTAATTAACTATAAGATTAATTTAGTAGATATTATTATTACTAATGAGGAACATAGTAATATTAGCTTCCTATAAGTTTATTAATAGGTTATTTATTAGTTACTACTTATATTTAAATAGGTTATTATTAGTATTATAACTATTCCTAGTATACTATAAATTTACTCCCTTAGGTGTCTAGTAAGTAGTAAGGCTACTTTATAGACCTAAATAGAGAAGTATATTAAGTTTTTAAGAATTTAGATACTCTATTACTTATAGTACGCCTTTAGTATTATAAAAGTAGACCCCCTATTTAACCATCTTTTACTATATTATAGGGTCTTATTAATTAATCCTTAGGCCTATACTATAATAATTTAAGAAATAATTTTATATAGATTTACTATTAAGATACTAGTCTTCTACTAAAAAAAAATATTTATTATCTAATATTAGCTTAAACCTTTTCTTTAATATCTTAACTATAACTCCTAATCTATTAATTTTATTAAAATAAGGCTTTCTATTAGGTCTTTAGTCATAGGGGCTAGGAATTAAATAAGGTGACTCCTCTATATTCTAATTCTTCTATATATAGCCTCCTATAGGTATTTAGAGAGGTTTTCTAATTTCAGCTTTAAAGAGACCGCCTCAATAAGTAGTATTCTAAATAGTATTAATAATAGTTTTTATAAAAAAGTTAAGCTTAATAAGTAACTAAAAGGTCTATAAATATTTTACTAAAAGTCTTCCTACTGACTAAGTCTTGTTTACTAGAGTGAAATTAGATACTACCTCTAATACTATAGTAGGTAGGTACTTCTTTATAATATTAACCTTAAAGTATTAGAAAAGGTTGCATTATATTCTAAATATCTAATCCTTCTTATTAACCTTATCATTATATTAATAATCTACCTCTTATATATCCTATATAGCTCTATTTAATATAAGTATTTCGCTAGGTAGTAATAAGTTATAAAATTCCCAGGTTAATTTAGTTTATTAATTACCTATTATATATTTATAGTTATATCTCCTAAATAGGATTTTTATTATAATAAGAACTTATTATATATAGTTAAGAAGTATTAATACTAATACCTACTTAAGGTATTATATAATTAGTATAATATAAATTTATTAAGTTATTAAATACTATAACTCTCCCTTACCTCCTCCTATATATAGGTCTACAAATTTCAAGGTATTAATAAACCTTTCCTCCCTATATTTATCAGCTTATTACATATTATAATACTATATATAGCCTTACTATTAGTCTATCAGGAGACCTATCTAGGTTACTATACTATTTCTATATAAAAAGAGTAGGAATATAAAGCGTTCTTTTATATACTACTAGTTATATTACCTAATTTCTTCTTTAGGGTTATTATTTATACCTATATAGTAAATTAGAATATCTACTATATAATCTTATATAGCTTAAGTGAAACCTATTAACTAAATCTCCTAAACTAGCGCCTCTTACTATTTAATCTAGTTAATAAGGTTATATAGCCTAATTAGGTATTTTATAAAGTTATCTCAGTTTGTAGTATAGTTATCTCTAATAATTATAACTTAGAAGTAGCTAAGTAAATATTCTACTATTATTAACTTTTTTAACTTAAGTTAGTAAGGAAATTACTCTTATAAAGGTTTAGTATCAATATTAGGGTCTTTAGGCTACTTATTATATATAGCTATATAAAGTAGAAAATAGTTATTATAGCTTTTTAGATATATTTAGTAGAATTAACTCCTAGAAGGTATTATAAGAGCTAGATCTGTTTTATTCTATAGGTTTAAGAATAGATAAAAAGTCCCTAATTCTATACTTTACTAATAATACTAGTTATTATTTAAAATATATAAATTATTAGGAGTAGGAGACTCTATTAGGCCTATTATGATATTAAATAGGATCTTTACTAAGTAGTATTAAGAGGGAAGAAAAGTTATCTAAATAATAGAAAGAGTATTCATAAATTTAAACTATAAGATAAATAATACTTTCTTTAGAAAAAATATTTATTAAAATAAAGGTCCTATTTAGGCTTAGAGAAGTTAGGATATGTCTATTAGTATGTTAAGGAGAGAATCAAAACTTTATTAGAAAGCAAAAGTATTTACTTAAATAACCCTAGGCCTATAAATATACTACTCTTAATTAATTTACTTAAGAGGAATAATTAGCTTTTTAAATAAAAGAGTTCTTCCCTTATAACTAATAGGATTTTTCAGTATTACCTTAGTTATGACTATATATTTATTATAGCTAGAGGTATAAAAGTACCTCTTCTAACTCATACTTTACCTATCTTTCTCTCTCCCTTATCTATAACTTATTAGTTATTACTTTACTTTATCTATAATTAACCTCCCCTAATTATAACTTAATATAACTACTTTATCTTAGTTAAGAATACTAATACCCCTTATTCTCATAAGTTTTAGAAACCCTATTCTCTTTATTTAATCTATAATATTAACCTTCCTATACTAAAGAAAATAATAAGTAGTATATACTTATAAGTCTTAATTCCTTTAGCTAAATTAACTATAAGTTACTAATACCCCTTTTATCTTCTTCTATAAGCTAACTTATTTACTAAGTAGTTATTAGTTTTGTGTTCCTACGTATTAATATCCCTCAAAATGAGTATTTTAAAGTAACACTTATACCACAGCTCTAAATCTATAAGGAGCCTCAGGTTATATAAGTAACTTTCTAATATACCCTTATAGGTCTATAAAACTATAAAAAAGTCTATTTATATATTAAAAGGATATTTATACTCTAGTAAAAAGTCTTTATTTATTAAATTATTACCTATTTTAATAATTAGTAGATTTAAAAGATTATTAATCGCCTAGCTACTATATATAGCTTCTTCATCTAGGGGTATAGTAATTGGAATATAGTATTTTATAGCTATTGCGAAGAGCGCGTATACACTACGCGTAATAATAAAACTAGCTTTTAAGTTTATAAACCCTATTTTAAATATGTCTCCCTTTTTAGAACTCCTTATACTAACTACTTCTTCTATAAAACTTAAGGGATTTATAATTTTAATTATATTAAAGTCTAGTAGTAATAGGGTTATAGTTAGGTATATTTTAATAAAGGCTATTAGTTAAGTAGTAAGTATAATAGCTTCCCTATTCCTAAATCTAAAATTCCTTAGAACTTTAAAAAGACTAAACTATTATTAATAACTTACCTTAACTTTAGCTAACTTCTTAATATTATCTTCTTATAATAGAAGATATTATATTATATTCCTAATACTACTTTTATATATACTACTTATCCCTTTATATATAATCCCTTTTTTTAAGTACCTTAAGATAAGTTATTTTCCTATATCTAAAGGGATATTAAAATTTAATAAAAAATTAAAGTTGTGAAATAAGGAACTCTCAGTTAAACTCTAGTTTAATAAAAGAAATACTAAGGTAAAAGAGATAAAGAATATAGAATAAACCTATGAATATAAATAAAACCCTTTTCTACTATATTCTTCATTTTCTATTATACTTTTTTAAATACCTAACTTTCCTATTAAAATAAATAGCTATATAATTTAAAGAAGAAAATGAAATACTCTAATTATTAAAGTCTAAAACCAGCCTTTTTAACTATTTAAAATAGTAGAAATACTAAAATAAGGTGTTATCTTTTCTAACTTATAACCTCCCCTCCCTAAAATTTAGAGGAACAACCCAGAATCCAAAGTTCTAGACCTAGAAACTAGAAAATTAAACCTCCCTATAAAATATATAATAAAAAGAAAAAAATAAATAAAACTATCTTTTTAGGTTTGTAAATATACGCCTATATCTTTAAATATTATTTAGAGAGAAGTTGGGGTCCTAGAGAAGTATTTCTTAATATACTACCCACCTCTCTAGGCTTAACCTAAAAAGATAGATCTTAAATATAAGATCTTTTAATATTATATTAGTAATTTTTTAAATATTTAATAAGTATACTTATTATTAAGTTAAAGGTATATCCTCCCTAATACTATTACCCTCCCCTAAGACTATAGGCTCCTCATAATCCTTTACTTCTTTAATACCTATAGGCTTATTTTTTGCCAAAAAGATTTTTCCTAGTTCTAACTCTAGTTTAAACCTATAAATATCTAGGTCTAATAGTTCTTAATATCTAGTAGGTATTTAGACAAACTTCTATAAATAATTACTACTATAGGTTAAACCTTGAATTTCCTCCCTTAATAAGGTTACTAGCCTATATAAAGAAGAGTCTAACACGTATAAAAAGATTTAAAAAAGCCCTATCTACTAATACTCTAACTTTCGCTCTAATAACTTATTAATTACTTTTTTTATATTATAGATTAATACTAAATCCCTAATTTTAAACCTCTCCTCCTAAAGGGTATTAACCCTCTAAATATTAAAACCTTTTATTACTCTCTAGTATTATTCTATAATTATCTTTACAACCTTCTCCCTATCCTTATCTAGCTAAATAAATACCCTTATCCTTAATTATAATTCCTCTTTTTTTATTTATATTAATACTTAGTTTAAAACCCTCTATATAAATATTAATATCTTAATTAGTATTATTATTTTATAGTTATACTTAAGATAGAAAGAGGTATATCCTATCGATATTTAAACTATTATTTAGTCTATAAATAATACTATAGGTAGTAGGGGTTGAGGGTCTTTATTACTACTCCTTACTATCTAGACTGATAAAGTATAAGTAATAAGTTAATATCTAACTTTAATAATACTATTAACCTATAAGTTATAAGTGGAGGTAACTTATTACTTTATATTATATTTCTTATTAAATTTAATAATATACTACTTATTCTCTAGCCTATTATCTATAATAAGTATATTATAGAGACTATACTAAGTAACTACTTCTTCCTATAAGAATTTTACAATAGCTTTAGAAGTTGCCCTACTTAGTTACCACGTTTCTAGCCATCTAGTAAAAATATTTCTTACCTTAATAAGATACTACTTACCTACTCTCTAAATATCTAGGTTAACTCTATTAAATAGGTGCCTATGTGGAGTAGTAAAGTTATAAAAGTCGCTTATATACCTAGCTTAGTATAATTAATAGTCTAAATAGTGTTTTACTACTTTATATACCTCCCTATATATACTTACTTAATAGTATTAATTAGATAGCTTATAGAAAACTACCTCTCGGCTATAATGCCTACTCTTATTATATATTATAATAACAAACTTTTACTGAATTATAGGGTTATCCTCTATTTATCAAGGTGTTAGCTTGTGTAGCACCACCTATATGAAAAGTAGCTAGTCCTATAACTAGAATATTAAAGCCTTATACTTAAATACCTTAAAATAACTAGGGTTAATATTAAGTAACCTCTTTAGAGTTACTAAATAATAAGTAATCTACTGAAATTTATATAACTAAACCTATAAATTACTTAATATAGCTATAAGGAGTACTAATTTAGAGTCTATAATACTACCTATAGAAAGGTTAATATCTATATTAAAGACTTCTTCTATATACTATCTATTGCCAAAAGAGTGCACTCTATTAAAAAAAGCTTACATACTAATATCTATAAAAAAAATCTATTTATCAATCTAGTTATCTATATCCCCTTCTCTAGTTTTATTATCTCTATTAGATAGCCTAAAAGGTTTTTAAAATAACCTATTAGCTACTAAATTTACTATATTATTAATATAATAGACTTTAAAGTTAAATATCTATATCTAAAATATCTAGTAAATAATAAGTACTCCTAGAAAGTCTAATATTATATTATTAAGCTAAACTACTAGTATTTTCACATCTATCTCTAGTAAGAAATACTAACTATATAGATAGTTATAAACCTACTTTAAAGCCTTTAGTAACCCCTAAAGCTCTTTCTTCCCTATATTATAATTAAGCTTTAGGCTTATAAATAATCTGTTTTTATAGTAAGTAATAGCTCTCTTCTATTTAACAAATTATCTTAAAACTATACCCTAACTGGTTCTACTAGTATTAACTACTAAATAGATCTATCTTCTTTCTTAACTATAATTAATAGAAATAAGTATAGGAGCACTATAAAGCTTATCTTATAACTACTTTATTACTATCTTCTGCAGCTCTAACTATTAGAAGGGAATATTCTTCTTAAATAAATTATTAAAAAGGTATATAATAGTGGAATAATCCTTTACCTAGATATAGTAAAATATAGTAATACTTAAGAATAATCTGATTTCTAAGATGTTATAATACGCTTTCTATTCTTTTATCTTAGTAATCTTAGACTCCTCTAGCTACTAACTATATATCCTATATATATAACCTATAATAGTAACTATTTCCTATACCTATTGCGATTTAGCTATTATAATAGTATAACTAGCTAGTTTGATATTCATAAGAACTTTATTAATATTCTAAATATATTCTAGAATATATCTATAAATACCTGGGTATTATAGGTTATCTTTATTGTTATATATGGTTATTAGCTTTTTTATTATAATATTATCTAGGAATACCTTATAGTAATTAGGAATTAGGTTATAGAAGATCTTTATTATAATCTATATAAATTAGGTGATAGAATTAGTACTTCTTATAGGTAAAATATAATACTTAAGTAGACTTAATAAGGTTATAAAAATAATTAAATCCTAATTCTTTAGGTTAAAAAGGATCTAGTTATATCTTAAGAAAATATTAAGAAGGAATAAGAGCTTATATATACTAAAGTTTTTTAAAGACTTATTAACTCCTGGTGGTAACTCTACGTCTTAGATTGTAATACTATTAATCTTAGTAGCTGAATTAATAAGTCTTATCTTACTATCCTTTTTCTTAATAAGGAAGAAAGGGTTTCAATATATAGTATAGTTATATTTAAAAATTCTATTCTAAATATAAATCTTTAGTATCTTAATAATATCTTTAATTAGCTTTTTAGGAATTAGAATTAATTTTATTTACTATATTTTATATAAGACTATCTTAATTATCTATAGTAATATAACTAATTTGAGTAGTTTTCTATAATAACTAAAGTTATATACTAACCTTTATTCTCAAGTTTTTAAAACTTCTACTAGAAATTCTTTCTCAAGTTTCTATAAATAGCCTACTAAGTTTATAATTTTATTTAGTTATTCTAAAATAAAGTACTCTCCTATATAAATCTTTGAAAACTTTAGTGTAATTATGTTTATAAATTGTCCTTTAGGACTACTCTTAATAATTTTCTCTACCTCTACTTATATTTTTAGTTTTTATTTAAGGTTACCTTTAGGAGTTATCTTATTTAATAAAATATTATTAATTAGGTTAATCTTTTTATTTTTTATTTTATATAATATATTAATATCTTTAACTAGTCCTCTTTATATATCTATTATTATAGTATACTTAGAAGTCTTCTAATCTACTAGTATAGTATTAAATACTACTACTACTTCACAACTTCTATAATAAAGGCTTTTCTAACTCTTCTTCCCTTTTACTAAAACTTATTAAACTAATAGTTTAGGTTTATAAAGACTATAAGGATACTTCTTATTATAAAATAGGTAGTCTAAGTTATATTTCCTAAGAAATATAATAATATAGTAAATCTTATAAACTTTTAGCTTAATTACTTAACAAATTAAAACTTCTAAAATCTCCTGAAACTCTTTTTCTAAATTATTAATCACTATAATAACTTCTTTATTATTATCTAGTTATACCTAGACCTCTTTAGGTACCTAGTTTTATAGCTATAGTGTAAAGTTTGTAAAATCTAACTTAAAACTAGGGAGTAGTATATCTAACTCTTCTTCCTCCTCTTCCTCATACTAACTATCTCTTCTTATAAAAGAATAACTATCTATTAATATAAGGTTATTAGTAGAGGCTATTAGTTTCCCTCCCCTAAAGGAAGAAATAGGCTGTATAACTTTTAAATCTAGTTAAAACTTCCTATATTTATAATAATATTATAGAACTTTACTATTAAATTAAGAGTATAGAATAACAATAGGATATTAAGCTTATTATTCCTAGACTAAAATACTCTAACTATCTAGTTTGGGGTATAATCTAATATTATTTTTATCTTAATAATAAATAAGGCGCCTAGAACTAGGGACTTCATAATATAGCCTTTAGGTATAATAAAGAATCTAATATTAGATATATAGTGATTGCCTAGTTAGACGTCCTCTATTATTACTCTAGCGAAATCTATTATATACCTAATATCTATAATATTATAGAAATTTAATCTTATTAGGGTTATATAGGACTACAAATTAGCTTCCTATATATATTCCTTAGAGATAATATTAATTACTAAGCCCATATTAATAATTCCTTAGATTTTAAGGTTTACTAGGTTTATAAATTAAATATTAATTTAGAAATATATTATAATAAAGTTATAGACTATTACTAAAGTTATTATTATACGGTCTGCTATAGATATTACCTCCACTACTAAACCTACTACATCAATATTAATATTATAACTATGCACAACTTAGTTAGATTAGGCCTATAAATGTGTAGCTCTAGTATTACTAGGTATCCCTAAAGGTAAGGGTAATATTATTATTTATAGCTGAGTATGTTTATAGTTCTAACGCTCTATCTACTCCTAGATTACCTAATTCTATTCTCTAACTTTATTATAAAATACTATAAAGTCCTTATCTATAGGAAGGAAAATATCCTATACCTTCTTATTTTTAAGGTATCTATCCATAATAGTCTTTGTATACTTATAACTAATTTAAATATATATAAGCTAGTTATAGTGAAGTAACTCTTCTAGGACTAAAACTTACTTACTAATTTTCTTATAATAAATATAGTATATAAGATTTTAGTTTTTTTTATTTAAAGGGATAGTAAAACTAAAAACCTCTATCTAGCTAGCCTTCTTTATATTTAGTAAGTAAATAGGCTTTTTAGCATCTAATAAGATTTCCTTATTATTAGATATAAGCTCTATTATTTATATACCTTTAAATATTTATATAGATATAGGTTTATAATAAGTTGTAATTAGGTTTGTAAATATAGTAGTCTTTGGTTTATATAAGTTGTATAGCGAATAGTGATTATTAGTTAGCTTTAGCCTATCCATAACTCTAATATTTTCTATTCCTATCCTCCTTACAACTCTTTTTAAAACTTTTCTAACTTCTTCTTTAAGTAATTAGTTAACTATAACAATATTTAGAATAAAATAAATATCTTCTATCTAACCTAACTTCTTCTCTAATGTAAATTACTCCCTTCTCAGGATTTTTACTAGAAGTAGTACTACTAACTAGGCTTAAGTAGTCTATTATTTATTTTAAAACCTCATTTTAGTAAATTGTTATTATACCTAGGCCTATTTATACCCCTAGAGTAATACTTAAAAATTAGGGTACTATATTTAGCTATAGGATACTACTAGTAATTTAGTAAGGTAAATATAAGATCTCTTAGTAATAAATAGTAGAACTATTTTATAGTTAGGCTACTTATTAGTATAATTATCCTATATAATACTACTTTTTACTTTCTCTAGGTTTAAATAGATCTTATTAATCTAATAGTAGTAGTTATTATAATTGAAATAGTAGATCCCCTTAGAAGTATATTAAATAAGTTAAAAATAGCTAAATCTCTAGTAATTATCCAAGTTATATTAGTAATATACTATAAGCTGATTCTATATAAATTAGTCTTGAAAATTACTATAGTACTAAAAACTACCTTAATTCTAAAACTTACTATTTCTACTTTAAAACTACTATCTTCTATAGCTAGTGCTATATTGAACCTACAAATCCATAGTATAAACCCTATAATTATTACTATTATTTATATTTATAGTATATAACTTAGTTACTAGTCTTTAGGCTTTTTTGAAACTATTTATAAACTTGTGAAAGCTAGTTTCTATTTTAGTAAGTATTATCTAATTAAGGCTTAAATCTTTAAATTAAGATAGGAGCTACTTATTATTATTATTAAGCTTATTTGTAATAGTCTAGGCTTTCTTAGTAGTTTTTATAGTTTTCAATTGAGAAACTAAGTTAATAAGTGTAGTTATTAATACGGTAGGGGTAAGTTAGCTAGTTAACTATTTTAGTAAAATTTGATCTCTAGCCTATTAGAATAGTAAATATTTAAAAGAAGCCTAAGGTGTTTTAACTAATTAAATAATCTTATAGTAAAAGTCTCTAGAGATTTCTTTAAAAATTAGGAGTAGGAGTTAACATAAAGAAATATAGATAAGGTTAGTATTAGGTAAAGTAATATCCCTATAGACTCTCACTTTCTTTTAGAGGTTATTTATAATAGTTAAATAATTAACTATTCTTATTAAGTTATCTAAAGTTAGGTTAGCATTATAACTTATAGTGTAAAGCTCCTTATTGGGGTTATAGCTAGCTATAGGGTTAGTAATACTATAGATTCTTATAAGAATGTTTCTAATATCTTTCTAAATATACTTATTAATTATTATAACTTTAATAATATACTTATACTACGTACTATAATAAAAAGAGATTTTAGTAATTATCTCACACTTTAGTTTACTAGAGATTTTTAATATAGTTTTATAGTTATCTAGGAAATTAGAGATATTATTTCTTATAAATTTAGGGGTATTTTCAGATTAAGAAATTATTTTTACTATTATTAACTAAATTATAGTTAGCTTTAAAAGTATTATAAATTCTCTTATAATTATTAGGTAGTTAAATAAATTATTAGGAACCTATATAGGAGGTGTTTATATACTATAGTCTCTTTTATAGTTAGATAAAGAAGTATCACTAGATTTATTAGGAATAACTATTATATAAAGTTGAATTTTTTTAAAAGCCAGTTTGTTAAATAAGGGTTTTACTATAGTTAGGTAAGGGGGTTTAGGAGCTTTCCCTTTATCTTTAGTTAATTATTCAATAGTTATTATTATTATTATTGTATTTTTAAGTATTTTTTAAGTGTTGATATATTGTTATAAAATGAATTTTTTCTAGTGATATATATAAAGGCGGCTTCCTCAATTAGGGTTTATCCTCTTAGTATTCTTTTTTTTAGACTTTTTAAAGCGTTTGATTTATACCCCTATATAGGGTTAGATCTATAAATCTACTTATCTATCTCTTATGCTAATTTTCTTAAAGATTAAGCCTACTTTTATTATATCTTAATCTCCTAGCTATTTTAGTTATAATTTGTTATATAATAGTTATATATCTTATTATCTCTCTCTCTATATATCTTCTTCTTTTATTTATAAATAACCTATTTTTTTATTAACTTACCTCTTCTTTTTAAATTATTTTACTACTCTTTAATAAAGGTTAGTAGGTTAATTTTACTAAACTTATTAATCTCATAAGACTCCCTTAAAATCTTCTATTATATTAAAATAAAATTCTTCTTTACCTTTCTATTATATTATTATAAATTAAAAATACTTATTCTAGGCTAAACTTAGGAGCTTAACTCTACTTTATAAAAAGGATAGATAGGTCTTTAGGTTTCTTATATTACTTTTAAGGTCTTTTATATTCCTATTAATTTATAGTCTAAATATAGCTATTATTTTTTATTATTTATTAGTATTAGGTCTGTAAATAGGCTTGTTATAACTATTTAATACTTAAAAAACCTCTATCTATAAGTCTTAAAGTTCTTAGTATTATCTAATAAGTTAGGATAATAATATTATATTATATTTTCTAATTTTAATCCGTCTAAAATAGTATAAGAATACCTCTTTATTCTAATTTATAAGGGATTAAAAAGAAATAAATCTATTTCTAGGTATTATTAAAATAAGTACTAGCCGCTTAGGCTAGAATAACTAAAACAAACAAATAAAATAACCTCCCCTAAACTTAATCCTATAGTAATAGAAAATAAGGGGAAAAATCTAGAAAAATATATCAAATAAGGAATGCTATATTTATAGATCTATAGTACAAAAAGTACCTCTATTATAAAAGTAGTATTCCGAAATCTAAAGGGTAGAGTGGTGTGTGAATTATGTCCCTCTTGCTACTATTCGGAAGACGAATGCTGTAGATATAGGCCTACGGCCTATATGCACGTACTGCTTATATAACAAAAGAGGCCTTAGGCCCAGGCCTATCACACTACTAGTAGGATATTAGGCTAAACTATATATCTTAACTATAGAATAATAATTATTCTAAAATTATAGCTATTAATTTTAATATAATTAGTAAGTTTTTGAATATTATATATCTTGTGAGAAATTGACTTCCCTAGTAGTATAATTAGTATAATATAAGCTTATTCTTAAATATTACTACTAATAGTAATATATTATATCTACTATTTAAAGACTTCTAAAAATAATAGATAATTCTAGTATTAATAGTTAGAATATTCTGATTGAAAACTTTTTAACTACTTCGTCTTAATCATATAAAGTATTTATATTACTATTAGCTATTTAAAATATAATAGATATTAGCCTACCCAGGAGGTATATAAAGCTTATAATATTAATAAGGTAAAATATAAGATCTATTATATAGAAGATAAGAATACTTTATATATTACCCTTAAGAAAAATATTTTTTTTAATTTCTACTCTTATTACTAAGATTATAGTAGCTATATTTTAATTTTAATATTTATAAATAGAACTACTAATTACTCTTAGGGTTTTAGTCTTATTAATTATACTAAATTACTTTTATAGGAATATTTAAGAGTTTTATTATACTTCTTAAGTATTAATATAATATTAGTATTAAGGTTTTTAAGTATAATAATATAGTGTCTAAGTAAAAGAGTTTAAAATATAATCTAATTTCTTAATATATATATTTCAAGTTATTTATTCTATATATTTAGAATTAAAATAGAAATACTAAATAGATTAGAGTAATTATTAAGATATATATAAGAATAATAAAGTATAAGAGTAAACTATTTTAGAAACTTTAGCTTAAATTCTCATAAATAGTAGTATTTCTTTAAAACTAAATACTAATATATCTTTTAGACTAATAATTATTATTTTAGAGGTTTTATAAAACTATTTAAAAAGATAATACTATAAGGTTAGACTTAGCTTACTTCTATACTTATAGTTATAAATACTTTATTTTTACTATAGATATAAAATTTAAATATAATTATTTAATATATCTTAAAAGATATATATTATTAACTTTTAAATTAATTATATTTCAACTAATTAATCTGAAGTATAGAACTTATTTTAAAATAAAATTATAATAACTTATAATATTTCTTTTAATAAAACCCCTTTTATACTAAGGATTTAACCTTTCTATAAGTTTACTTTAAATAGTCTAATTCAGACGAAATATTTTACTAATAATACAAGTAAATAACTATAATAGAATTACTTAGAATTTACTTAATTACTTATTTAAATCTTAGTAAAAAGTTTAATAAAATAGTTTATATTGAAATAAGAAGTAGTTTTAGTGATTTGAAGTCTTATATCTATATAGTGGTTACTCTTAAGCCTTATAAGATACTATTTAAAAGTTTGAAATTTATATTAATAATTCCTCTAGAATTACTTATTATATTATTTTATAATTTTATTTATATAAATAAGACTATAAGAGGGTAATAGATTTAAATATTTCTAGAGAAAACTAAATATAAGAAATAGATAAAATATTATATCAGAATAACTAGGAGATTTATATTTAAAACTACTTTTTTAATTAGTAGTTTTTAGTTATTTTGAGATATTTTAAAATATTTCTATTTATAGCTATAGAGTAGTATAAATAGGTAATTAGAAAGAATCTTGGAAATTTATTTTTTCTAAGGATTCTAAAGAATGAATATTATAATTTCTAATAATAAACTTAAATTATAAGGAAATTAGATATTAGAGAGTATTTAAAATATAAGAGAATAGAGGCTTTTATTCTAAAGGTCTTCTAGTAGATATTATTATTATTACTTATACTTTATTTAGTAGTATTCACTTATCTATATATTAAGACTATAGTAGTAACTAAATAGGTTTATCTTAAGAGTTATATTAAATTATATTTTTAGAATAAGATTAATGAGACTTTTATAAGAAGTTTGAAAGTTTTAAAATATTATTAAGGTTTTACTTATAAGTTTGAAAAATATAGGCGCCTCTTGAAAATTAAGATTTAACTAATTATTTATAGAAATTAATAGTTATAAAATAAGTATAAGATTAATAGAATTATTTTAATAAATTGTAATAAATAAATAATATGGTATATAGTCTGAATATAGGTTGTTGAAAGCTATAATCTATTTAAGCTAGAATGAAACGCTTAGATATATATAAATAGAACAATTAGACCTTATATAATTTAGTATAGCCACCTAGTAGACTCTATACTATATTTATTCTCACATACCCCCCTAGCAGTAAAACTACTAGCAATAACCTTATACTTTATAAATTGTTCTAAATAGTATACTATTATAACTAAAAATAGGTAAATCTTACCAAAATAGCTCTTAGAATACTTAAATAAAAGAAATAATTTATTATAATAAACTTATTATAATTTACTATATATTTAACTATCTTTTATCTTATCCTTAATAAGAGTGGTTAGTTAGCTTTTTTACAATTATTATTTATTCAATTTTGTAAGACTTTAAATAATCTATTTATTATTCTTCACCTACTAGTTTCTTTCTCGCTTTATATATTAATATTTTTAATAGTTACTTTTTCATACTTTTTAGTAGTATATATTGACAAAATAGATTCTATATATTAATTTCTAAGACAAATAATAAGTTTCAGTTATTACTAATATTCTAATTATAGTTTAATCCTACTAAAACTAAAATAATTAATAATACTTTACTTAATATTACTATTAATTTCTTAATACGCCTTGATCTAAATATTTTCTTAAGTAATCTTATCTCAATATATATTTTATTTATCACTAAGTTTAAAAGGAAACTTATTAATCTTAAGTCGAAAGATACTTAGAAATCGTAGTTTAAAGTTATAATTAGTATTTTCTATCTTTATTCTATTTTTAATAATACTGCTAAAATTTAAAATACTCTCTTTTATGATTTTCAAAAGGCTTATTTTATTTGATACCTTCTTTTAAATTATATATTATTTAATTTAATCTAAAGTTATTACTTTTTTTATACTTCTTAGTATTTATATACCCGTTAATCTTACTAATTCTCTTTATTATAATTCTATTTTTAGGATTTAAAACTAGATTGCTAATACTTTGAGTACTTATCTAGTTAAGGCAGACTAATATTTAAGTAATAATATAAATTTAAGATAAATTAATTTAAGTCGTTTATTTAGTTATACTTTACTAAATTTCCTAAATTACTAGAATGCTTAATACTTTTACTTCTAGTCAAGATTTCTAAAATACTTAAAACTAACAGTATTAAAACTACTTCTTTAAAGAAGACTACTATTATAATAATAAAACTAGTTACTTCTACTAGAGTTAAATATCCCTATAGATATTTTAAAAACGTTCCTATCTTATCCATTCCTTCTAGAAATAAAGAAGATAACTTAATTAGTAACTCTTTTAATTATTAAAAAAGAATGAGAGGAGATTAAACTTACTACTAATAATATTAAAGGTAAAGGAGACGAAATTAATCAACTTATTAAATATCTTAAGAAATATATTAAGATTATATCTAAAGTTATAAGAAAATCTATTTACATTAGAAATTAAGAGATTTTTCCTAAAATGAATAACTTTAAATACTTACTTAAGAATACTAAATATTAACTAGCTAAATTAAATAAGAAGTCTACTATTTCTCAGAATATCCTAATAAAATCTACTCTTTTCAAGAAAGATAATTTAGATAAAACTATAGAATAATATAATACTTAACTCTTTAAGAAAAAGTAATTAGTAATACTTAGCCTATTTAAATTATTCCTTACGCTATATAATACTTAAACTTTATACTTTCTTATAGAATTTATTTTCATATTATTAGAATTAGTAGCCGAGATTTACCTTCTAATTATTATTATTAGTATAAAACTAAGTTAAAAACATCTTATATTCTAAGTTCTAATAAACCTATAAAGTACTTAAGAAATATCTTACTACTATTTAGATCTCTAATAATAATAAGGTAAATAATTCATCCTGAAATTTTAAGTCTGAATCTGACTTTTTATAATTAAAAAATAAAAAAGTTAGTAAGATAAAGATATTATTCTTTTTCAAACTTTAGTCTAAATAGTAGAAAGTTTTTAAATTAGCTTTCCTTAAAAATAGAAGTATTTCTAAGTCTACTATTAGACTTCTAATTGTTATATAACTTATTATTCTTTAATTATCTTAAGTATTATTATTTACTTAGTTTTCTACTATTAGTCTTATCTTTAGTCTTTTAGTTATTTTAATTAGGTTTCTTATTAGCTAAAGTTTCATATTTTCAATAGTGTATCATATATTCAGCTTCCTACTTAGTAGGTAGCCTTATATAACGCCTAATATTAAATCTCTATAATAAAAAAAAACCTAGTAATATACTGTAGCCTATATGTATCTCTATAGGTAAATATAGTAAAGAAAACCTAGTAGTATAATATTTAGTTTAAATCTAGCTCCAACCTAGAAATTAGTATAAGCTGTATAATAGTCTCTATAGTAAGTTATAGTTTGATATATTAATAGTAGCTTTAAAGTATTAAACTTATTATAATAATACTTATAATATTAATTCATACTAGCTAGCTACTAATAATACTATTAGTATATCTTAATAATACTAACCTTATAGATAAAAGAGAATAATAGACTACTATAGATTAACCTTCTAATAATACTACTACTAATAATAATAATAATAATAATAAGAATATAGACTACTTCTAGCTACTATTACTATATTTAATCCTTATAATTTCAATATAAATATTAATCTTATATTAAACTACTATGTTAAGTAGGTCCCTATTATATTATAAATATAAAAGTTAATAGTATTTATATTCTATAGGATCTAAAATCATATTAATATTTTGAAGCTAACGTATTAGTTTATATAGGGAGAAGTTAGAAGAAAGAAAAAATACTTATCAACTTAGAAGTTAATAAGAATATCTTAAGTTAGACAATACTATATAATATTAAGCCTATAGAAGTTAGCTGAAAGCTAAAGATATCAAGTTTCTAGAGAAAGATGATACCTAAATAAAAGATATAGATTATAATTATAAAGGTTATAGATAATCCTAGTATAATATAGATAGAGTCTTATATCTTCTGAGTAAGGGATACTAATAAATATAATATTATCTAAAGAACCTCTTGAGAAAAAAGGCAAGATTTAATTTGGAATATAAAGTTCTAAATCAGATTTATTATGAGTTATTACTAATGTTAAATGAACTTATAAGGCTAAAATAATTAATAAGGCTAAGAGGTAATTCCAATATATATTAGTAGTTTTAGCTATATGAGTATTAATAGAAGGGGAATAATAGGCTATTTAGTAATAATCTGTAAGAAGACTAAATAAAAGGAAGATTAATCTTAGCTATTTATTATTAGAATATTAAAATAAACTTATATTTTCTATATAAAGAAGGCTAATATTCCTATAGAAAAAGGTGCTTATATTTATATAATATAACTATAAGAAAGTAAAGAGCCCCTATAAGGCTTTATCTATTTTTTCATCGAAAAGGAATTAGAAGAACTATATTAATACTTTATATTAAGTTTTAAGGAAAATAGATTAAAA
This sequence comes from Colletotrichum sidae, assembly GCA_004367935.1. Lineage (NCBI taxonomy): Eukaryota > Fungi > Ascomycota > Sordariomycetes > Glomerellales > Glomerellaceae > Colletotrichum > Colletotrichum sidae. The sequence continues at coordinate 13,218 of QAPF01000349.1, read as the reverse complement.
TATTAAAAAGCCCAAGGATTGATTAATCCTATTTATTCTAAAGGAAAAGTAGATTAAAACTATCTATAAGTTATAAAAGTCTGAATAATATTACTATCAAGAACTATGTATTATTACTATTTATTAATAAGATTTTGAACTCTTTCAGAAGAATATTATAATTTACTAAACTAGATCTAAAGAATATGTATTACTAAGTCTATATATAATGAGAAGATAAGTAGAAGATAGTATTTTAGATATAGTATAATTATTTTAAATAATCAATAATCTTATTCAGATTAATAAATATTTTAGTAACTTTCTAAATATATATTAATAATATCCTAATAGGTTTTATAGATATTATATATATTATCTACTTAAATAATATTCTAGTATTTACTAAAACTAAAGAAGATTATATAACAATAGTAAACACAATGATGAGTTAATTATTAATTATAAAGCTTTATACTAACTTAGAGAATTATAAATTCTATATATTAATAATTGAGTCTTTAGGTTTTAGTATTCCTTTTAAAATGATCATAATAAAAGAGGGGAGAATATTAATAATTAAAAAGTAACTACTACTAATAAGTATATGAAAGATTTACAGCTTTTTAGAGTTTATAGAGTTCTATGAGAAATTTATTTAGAGTTGTTTTAAAATATATATTAAACTTACTAATTAGCTAACTAAAGAAATAAAGAAAAGAAGAAATAATAACCATTAGAATAATTAGGGTTTTTAAAGGTCTATAGGATGGATTTACTTAACTATTTATTTCATAATACTTCAATCTTACTTTCTTAATTTATATAACAATAGATACTTCTAATTGTATTATAAACCTTGTAATTATCTGATTAGAAGAAGGATAGTAATAACTACTGATTTACTTCTTTTTAATTCAAAAAGAATAAATTTAAGATATAATATTTTAAAAACTAAACTACTAACTATCTATAAAATAATATTCATATAGAAATACTACTTCTTATTTTTATAGTATTTAATTACTTTTATTACTAATTACTTAAACTACTAGTATCTAGTAGTGAGATTCTAATTTCATAGCTATTAAATAAGGTTTTTTAAAATACATTATTGTTTAATTATATTACTAATTATTAGCTTGAAAAATTAAACTTAGTTAATAATCTATTAAAATAATCAGATTATTAATTTATAAAAAGAAAAACCTAAGAAGTTAGAAGTATCTATCTAAAAGACTTCTTAAGCTAGTTTTTAGATAGAATAGTAATAATATTTCTCTAAAGTTAAAACTTATTAGTAAACCTAGAAGATATTATTCTAAAGAAATTAGAAGGAATATTAGAAGAAGAAACCTAATAAGTATTAAAATAGATTACTATAAATAGAAGAGAAGGATTATATTAAAAAGATAATAGTTAGTCTACTAATAAAAAAGGAGGAATAAGATTGTAAAGTTATAAGGAATAACACGCTTAAGAGAAAGAATTTATACTAGTTAAACCTCAGGCGCTAGCGCTATTTTTATAGGTTTCGCTCTAGTCAAACTTTGAAATAAAGTTTTATATAATATATATAGCTATACTTAACTATATATAATATATACTAGATTTTACCCCCTAATTATATGTAATAATTGAGAGTCTTATAATACTTAAGAACTACTAGGCTAAAAGTATATATTATAATAATTAAATATATCTAGAAACATTAAGATATCTACAGAAAATACCTATTTTAGTCTTTAAAAAAGCTAATTCGTAGTTTATTTAATACAGTTTCTTTTAAATCGAAATTAAACCTTATAACTTATAGGATTGCTTTAATTTTAAAATACCTATATATTACAACTTCTTTTTAGATTTATCTTAAAGGTTATTCTTAAGTGACTATCTAAAAGTTAAATAGTATTAATAGATTTTTAAAATATTTAAACTACGTATTTTTCAGGGTTTTATTCCTATAGAAGTAAATCAAAAGGAAGATTGATAACTCTTGATAGATATTAATAAACAAATTTATATAAAATGTATCATAGACATTATAGAGAAAAATCTAAAAGCTTATATGATTTTCTATAATTTCTATACTTTGAGAACTTAAGAATATTGATATAAGTATTTTAAATAAACCTATATAATAGCTTAAATCTTTAAATATATAAGTAAGACTTTTTAATATTAATACTATTTTATAGAAGAAGATATAGTAATCTAAACTACTATTTCTTATAATTATTTCAATATTATAGATAACTTATACTTCTAAAATACTATTTTAATATATTATAAGATACTTTAGTTTTCTGGACTTAAATATTTTATTATAAGAATAGTAATTAAAATGTAATTTTAGAAGTAATAAGATGTTATGTATAAGGCTTTAGTAGTTGACTATATTCTTTCTATTATTAAAGTATTTTATTTAGTTATCTTTACTTTATACCTAGAATAGTATCTAAGACTTATACTTTATATATAGATTTAACTATAGATTTTACCTAATAGTAATATTTATACTAATACTAACTTATTACTAATTAAAATAGTAATAAGACTACTTCTTATTATAGATAATTCTACTTCTAATTCTAATATATAATTCTATCATAATAGAAAACTTTATAATAATAATTCGAAAGAGTTTGGTTAAAGCTAGAACTTAATATATATAGCTAAAAGTAATTATTAAAATTATAAAGTTAAAAATATTTATATACTTCTTAAAAATGGAATAAAATAGAATATTGAGTAGAAGCTAGTTATAAGAGATACTTTAGTAATACTTTAATAGTATTATAATAAACTTAAAGAGTTTATACTTAAGGTAAAAGCTTTTTATTAGATTAAGGGGTAGTAGTTATATAAAATCCTAATAGTAATATCCTATATTAATCCTAAAGCTCAAGTTTATAATATACCTCTTACTATCTTTCTACCCTATTACTATAATAGTATCTAATATTAATAACTTTAATAATATACTAGTAATATCTAGCTATTTAAGCTAACCCGATTAATTAGAAAAATCTATTTAGAATATTTCCTCTAGATACTGTTAATGTCAGATAGTCTTATTTAATAAGAAAGTTCATATTATACTTATCCTAAGTAATCCTATATTATATTCCTCTTATTATTAATCTATAAGAAACCTTCTTTTTTCCTCTTTATATAAATCTATCCTTTCTTCTTCAGAATTATATAACTTCTTATTTTATACTTATTATAATACTATTAATTTACTATCTTTCTATTTCTATTTTTCTTTTTTATATTTATTGTAATATTATATTTACTTCTATTACTACTAGGTCTAGACTTTCTACTAATAACCTTTCTTATTACTATACCCTTTCTAAGCCTAATATTTAAACCTATAGTAATTATATTATTAAAAGTAATTCTAATAATAATAAGAACTAGCCTTTTAATATAATTATCTTTTTTTATTTTAATTATTATTCTAAACATAATAAGAATAACTTCCCCTAGACGTATATATTAAGTTATAGTTAATCCTATTATAAATATCTAAAGTTAAGAAATAAGTATAAATAGGATTTCTATTCTTTTACTACTAATCTTAAGTTATATACTACTAGCAGCTAAATTAATATCCTAATTATATTTAGTAAATATATTATTACTTTCATAGTTCCTATTATTAATAATAAAAGTAGTTCTAAAGGTTATTGTAGTTCTATCCTTTTACTAGAATTCTCTACTAAAGTCTAATATTATAATAACTATTCTTACTATATTTAATAAATACTTCTAGCTTATATTATTACTATACTTATTATTCCTTCTTTCTATATTAAAAGTATTCTTATATCTACTTCTATTTTTACTCCTTAATAAGTCTTTACTAACTTTAGTAATATTATATAGATAATAATAAATCTTTCTTCCTCCTTTTTGCTATTTTCTTTATACTAATTCTCCTATAATAAAATATTATAATATATTCTAATAGTTATATTATATCTTATTAATATTATAATTATATCCTTAGTTTCATTAATACCAATTCACCTATTTACTATTACTATAGTACTATTGGTCCTTATTAATACTAATAATACTTCATTTTTAAACTAGTATTATTTATTATTATTTCTAATAATAAGGAGGAAGGAAAATAAAATAATAATAAGGGAGAAGAAGACTTCTAGATGTACAAAGAAGAATAAGATAATACTAATCCTTTTATTTAATTTATTTATTTAATACTTAAGGGGTGAATTGAATAGTAATTTATATATATCTTTCATAAGTTATTATATTACCTAGTTTATAGCCTATATAGTCTTTCATATTTAATAAGTTAATCTTAATTTATTATTCTTTTTAATATCTCTATATTATAATTCAAATTATAATATAGCCTTATTATTATCAAGGCTCTTTAAAAGCTCTTAGATTAGAATATTTTAATTCTTCTATTTAACTAGTATATTATAATTATAGCTCTGTCCTAAAGCAATTTCTACTACTAGTATCTCTTCAACTTTATATTCTTTATAGCCTTTATTATTCTTTTTAATAGAAATAAGGATAAAGTTAGAATATACATCTATATATTATTATGATAATAATAAGCTATCTTCTACTTATTTAATAAGATTAATATAGAATATTAAATAGATACCTATAGGGATATCTAATATGATATTTAGTAAATTTGATATATTAATAATTTAGTATTAAGAAGCTACTAAATCAAACTTCTTATTTAGTTGATTTACTTTAATTTATTATAGTAATAACTATACTTTATCTTTAATTCAAAACTTCTCAGCTACTTATTATATCTTATTAATACTTATTTTATTATATCACTATATATATATTATTATTATTTAAGTTATAATAATACTATCTTTAAAGTAAAATAAAAATATTAAAAGTTATTTTAAATTAGAATAAGTAATCTATTCTACTATTAGAAAGTNAAATATTAAAAGTTATTTTAAATTAGAATAAGTAATCTATTCTACTATTAGAAAGTATAAAATAAGTATAATATTAAACTTATTCAGAAATTTATTTAAACTAATCTCAATAACTAAAAAATCCCTATTATTTAAGACTAATTAATATATAGTAAGATAGACTAATTAGTTTAACTAAAAGAAAGTAATATATATTTATAAGAATATTTAAATCTCAAGTATTACTCTTTCTATCCTACTATCTATCTAGAAGTAGAATAATATTAATAATAATTATTATACCCTTATTAACTAATATGATATTATATAAAAAATACTAATTTAATTTAAATTATAACTTGTAATAATTAATATAGGAAAGTTATAGAACTACTACTAGATATCTTAGAACTTCTTTATATAAGCTTTAGTAATTATAAATATTATAACTTTTAACTAAATATATTTAAATAGCTAATTTATAATTACTATTAAAACCCTTAAGTCTCTTTTTCTAAGAAAGAGTAGTTTTATTATAAGATTAATAGAAATCTATAATTAAAACCTATTAGGAATTAATAAGAGTTATAATAAACTTAATAATACTTATAACTTTTATATAAATACTAATAGATATTATATATTTAGATAAAGTATTTAAGATTTTTTATATAATATCTTAATACTAATTCTATAAGAATACTATGAATATTAAATTAATATTAAAATAATTTAGAACTGAGGAGTTAAAAACATTTAGAGAATTATAATTATTAGTAATTTATACTTAGGGATTTGAGCCTAGTTTTAGTATAGTAAAATACTATTCTTCTTTATTATATAATTAACTATTTATATCTATATTAAAACTTCTAATAGGAATATCTTTACTATTTAATAAATAGTTTCTAAGCGAATTCTATATATTGATATTACTATAAATACCTAGTTCTATAGTATTAGTAATATAATGCTTTAGAATATAATATATCTATCTAGTAATTTACTATTAGTATACTAATAAGTATTTTCTATTTATATAATTCCCTTTTAACTTCTTTCTATCTATATATTATAAATTAGAAATACTAAGGAAAGTTTACCTCTATCTTTAGAATTAACCTAAAGAAAGTAGAAAACTTATATTAAGAGTTTTAATTCTATTATATTATTTTAGCTTTATTAGGAGAAGGTATTAAGACGTCTTATAAAGTAGTCTAAATAGTACTTTAAAATAAAACTATATTCTAATAATTTTCAGTTTATTTAGTCTATTACTTTAAGATAAATCTTAAGCTTATAAAGTATTCTAAAGTCTTATAATTAAATAGGATAGTAAATAGCTCTATTATGTTTTATAATTCTACTAACTATATTTTTAAATATAATATAACTACTAGTAGCTCTTTATTATAAGTAATATAATTCTACTAAATTAAAATAAATCTAGTTAAATAATGGGTAACTAATTATAATATACTATCCTTATCTTCTTATAAAGAATAACTATTTAATATTACTTTTAGGTAATCTATTTTTATTACTATATATTACTCTAAATCCTATTAAGTTATAACTAGTTCTAAAATAAAAATAAACTTAAGTATTTTGAATACGTATTAGTATATAATATCCTAAAGAAATAAGAGTTCTTTTTATATTAGTTATATAAAGAGTTCTATTGAACTAGAGAAATAATTAACGAAATAATAATAGAAATTTGAAAAACTAAATAAATTTTGAGTATTATAGATATTCTTTAGGACTTCCTATTCTTATATAGCTTTACCCTTTTTAGAATTATAATAAATACCCTTCCCCACTTTAATAATAAAACTTAAATACTTAATCTATTTTATTGAGAATTCGTATTTCTCTAGATCTAAATATAAACTAACCCCTTATGACTACTTAAAAACTTATTTAACTTTATTTTTATAATTACTCTTTAACTAATAACTATAAATAAAAGTTTTATCTAAATAAATTATAATAAAAATATTAAGAATACTTTAAAATATACTATTAATTGAATATTAAAATATTATAACTATATTTATTGGTCTAAAAGGAGTAATAAGCTATATAAATGTGAAGGGTTAGATTTAGGTTTGTTTAACTATAAGTAGTATAAAATACTGTTTATTTAGAACTAAGGAGTAAAAGAGAAGTTTTTATAAATACCTAGAAAGGTCTATATATATAGTACTACCTAGGGTTTATTAAGGCTCTATTTAGATAGGAGGATTATTATTAGATACCTAAGTATAGCTCTAGTTAGTTATCTAGGTATAACTTCTAATATTACTCCTTTCTTCTCTAGTTACTACTTAGCTATAAGTTATAGGCTAGGTTCTTACTATTATTTACTATTAGTTTATATATCCCTTTATATTACTTTTATATTACTATATTTATAATAGTATTAACTAGTTTTTATATAAAGTTTATATATTTCTTTTATTTAATAAGGGTTTCTTAGTAGTATTCTTTGCCTATTTGGTGCGTTTTTATAGTGAGAATATCTTTAATTTGCTATTTAGTTTTTCTATGATTAATTATTAGTAGTAGTAATTAGCTATTAGTAATTATTTATTTAGATAGGGGATTAGTAGTAGCTTTCTAGAGGATATTTATGTAGAATTATAAGTAGATAGACTCTAGTATATTTAGTTTAATAATATATAGTAATAAGATTTTTATTATTATATATTTATAGTATAAATAAGTTAGTTTTTGGTTTAGTGTTAGTAATTTATAATTAGAGATATTTAGTTATATTTTATTATTAATTTAGTACTAATTAGTATGGAATTAGGTTCTATTTGCCTAAATTTCTGATTTTTACTAGGTTACTGCTATTTTAGTAAAGATATATATTATTACTAACTATATTTTCTTAACTAATTTATAAGTAGTATTTTTTACTACTATTAGGTACTAGTGCTATTATATTAATTATTAGGATAAAGTTAATATAATAATTATAGTTTATAAAGAAAAGTATTATTCTTGTAGTATTATACTACTAGTTATAGAAGGCTAGTTATATAATAAGTAGTAGTTTGTCCTAATTATCTTATAATTAATATATAAATATTTTTAAGATTACTTAGATTTTCTAATTATACCATTTTGTAATTCTATCTATTTAAAAGTAGTAGCTAGTACTTAATAGGTATATACTACTTATTAAGTAATAGAATTCATTCTAAAAGTAATTTATCTAGTTAGCATTTTTATTATTTATAATAAAGTATAATATATTATAGAATTTATAATACTAGTTAAAGAACTATTAGGTATAAGTTTCTATTTCTATAATATCTATTTCTATAATATCTATTTTTGAATATAGAAGCTTTATTTAATTAGTTTATAATAACTTAGAAGTAATAGTTACTTTGTCTTTTTATAAGGAGTAGGTTAGTAATAAAATTTATTAATAGATCAAAGTATAATTTGTTAGGTATTAAGAAGGATTCTAGGAATCTTTTCTTTACTTATTTCTAGATATAGATTTTCCTATATATATTATAGTTATATATAACTTAATAGATATTCTAAGACTATTTAGATTAGAAGAACTAATAGTTTATAATTTCTAATATATTATTATATTTTAGGTATTTTGTAAGAGAGAAGTTATATAATTCCTATACTAGTCTAATCCTAAGCTTATTAAGAAAGCTATTACTATTTTTACTACTTAGTATTTATAGTTTATTTTTAAAGGTAATTTGTCTTATTATATTAAAAATATATTTAGTACTTTAGATTTTAATCTAGAAATTAGGAGGAAACCTATATTCTTCCTATTAAACTACTATAAAAACTTATTAATATAAGAAGTCTTTCTTAATAATATAATCTTATATTTCCCATAGGTCTAATGTCTCCTTAAAGATTTAAATATTAGTAATATGTATATATTTTATTCAAAATTGTATAAGAATAGTAGTGTTTAGAATAATTTATATTATTTATCTTTATTATTTCTTATTATCCTATCCTTTAGGAGTATCTTACTTCTTTTTAAAAAAAGTATTAGAAGTTACTACTTAGGTGTCTAACTAATATTTAAAGTATAAGTTATATTAAGATAATTCTTCTACTTACTAATTCTACTTCTTAGTAAATTGTTATTCTTTTATAAAGTATTTAAAATTTTTATAATTAGTAAGGATTTTGAATTCTTTAGTATTCTATAGTTCTATTTTCTATACTTATAAGTAAGTTAGTATTATAAGGAATTCTTTATTATAAATAGGATAGTTAAATTTTATTAAGGTTAGATATTAGGAGTAGAAAGTTACTAGGTATTCTATTCTAGTTCTATTATTCTGACTTAATATATTATTCAAAGTAAACTTAGAATAATTAGTTTTTATTCTAGTTAGAATATTAGGATTAAATATTTATAACACTAGTTTTATAATGAAAAGGTATTTTAATATAAGAAAAGCTTCTTATTATTTTAGTCTTTAGTTAAAAGGTATATATTTCTAGGTTAGATAGTTTAAAGATTTTATAATAGTATTATATTATAAGATAAACATTTTATAATAATTTATAAGTCTAAGGAGATTATAAATATTCTTTAGTAATCTAAAGGGTAGTTAGTTAGTAATAGTTTCTAATTTCTCTGAGTTATATAAGAGGCCTTTCTTAACTAATATAATAAATCTAATATATTTAACTATTATAATAGAGAATTCATATTTCTTAGGATCTAGTTTTAGTTTTATATTAATAAGGTAGTTATGTATTTAGTAGACTTTTTCTTTATATTCCTATTATATACTATTAAAATAAATAAAGATATTATTAATATATATTATTATAAAATTATCTAGTAATTATTATAAGTAATTATTAATACATTATTAGAATATAATAAGAGTACTAATAAGCTTAAAGGGGTATACTATTTATTTAAAGAGATTGTAATATATCTAGAAAGCTATTTTTTCTTAATCTATTTTATTAATTCTAATTCTATAGAATATAGTAATAATATTAAGTTTAGTATATTAATAAGTTATAACAATTTTCTAAAAGGTTTTTAATATAAAAGAAAAAGAGTAGTAATCTTTTCTATAATTATATCAAAAGTTTTATAATTTATATAGAAGTATATTTTTCTACCTAATTTCTTTATAAAGAGAATTAGAGTATTAGTAGAAGAATTATCTTTTTTAATAAATCTTTTATTAAGTAAGTTTTCTAAAGTCTTCTTAGGTATTAAAAGTTCTTCTTATAATATATTATAAAGGGGTTTTTATAAGAAGTTAGAGTTCTATTTCTTATTATTAGGGATTAATAGAATAAAATAGTTTATCCCTAGTTAGCTAGGAGATAACTAATATATTATATTTAAATAGAAGAAATTTAGGAATTCTTTTAATATATTTATAGAAATATAATCTTTTAAGTCTACTTCTATTTTTAGGGTTAATATTTTCTTAATACTTATTAGACTAGTAGATATAACTTAATAGGAATTTAACATCTTATGGATATATTATATAATATACTAATAGATAAATATAAATAAATTAGTATTAAATAAGTAGGCTAATAAGATCTTTTTAAATTTTACTAGCTTATCTTAATATTCTAAATAAATTCTTATATTAGTTTTCTTATAGGCTATTTATTAAGTTTTAATAGTATAAATAATATAGTTATCTTCTATTTATAACTATTTGAGGTATAGGAATAGTTAGAGATTTTTTATAATATAAGTATAGATTCTTTATATATAATTACTAGTTTCTAGTATTAAAATAGTTACTACTAAGGTATTATTAAATAATAATTTAGTAGTATATTTTCTTATTTATCTTTTTAACTTATTAATTAGTAAGATGTAAAGTTTTTTATAAAAGAAGTATTAATAATAGTATAAATATTCTAGCTTGTATTAATAAGTATATTAATAGAGTAACTTCTATTGATTTTAGTTTGGATAGTAGCTAAGTATTAGTTACTTACTTATTCTTTTTCTTATTATTTTTTCTATCTTATTATTTCTACTTCTATTAGTTTTAAAGCTTAATCTTACTTCAGAGTTATTCTTTTTTTAAATCTATATTATTATTAAGTAGGAGAATACTATCCTTCTAATTATCCTTAGTACGATTTTTAATAGCTATAGTATTTTTAATTTTAATAGTAGTTTTCTTATATCCCTATATTATATAGTTTTTATAAATATAGTCTTTTCTATTATATTTATAGTATTAGTAGGTATCTTAGTAGTTTTTAATATGTTTTTAGAAGTAAAAGAAGAACTATTAAAGTTCTAGTATTATTATTACTTTTTAATTATTCTAGTTACTATTATACTACTTTCTAAAGTATAATTAGTAGGTTTCTAGTAGGGTAACTAGTAGTAAGTAGGTATCTTTTTTGTGTACTTAAATTTCTAAGTTATATTTTAAATATTTAATAATTAGGATTTATATTTAGTAAGAAGGTTAATTATAATAAATAGTTTTTAAAAATAGGGGATTAGTATAATTTCTAGTAGGAAGATTTAAACTATATCTAGCTATATATACTTTTTAATATTAATTAGCAATTTCTTGAATTATGATAAAAAAGTAGTTAGATCTTTTGTTTTATTAGAAATTCTATACTTAGGTAATAGTATAGAGTTAGTTATTTAGGTTTAGATAAGTCTTATTAAGGTAATTTATAAAATTGTTTAAATTATAGGAGTTTTCTAGTTTTCTAGTTATATAGAAGGTTTTAACTATTTATTAGGAATTAGAATTTAAATAGAAGTAGATTAAGTATTAGTATTTCTAATTATTATTAAAGAAGTAGTAATTAATTTTAAGTTTAGCTTTTATCTATTAAGTTTATATTTAGTATTCTTTTTACTTCTTTAAAAACTTTAGGAGTAAGAAAAGAAATTTTCTTTACTAATTAGTTATTAATAGAAGTATAGTAGTATTATTAACCCTAAGGGTTAATATCTTAATAGATATCATTCTAAGGATTATTAAGGTATCTTATTATCAGTTAGAAGTATTTGTTATAATAGTTATTTAGGGGTTATTATTTATTATAGTATTTTGTTTTATTAATTTATATATAAACTTATTAATCTTCTAGTGGAAAAAGTTTAAAATATATTATAACTACTATTAAAATAGTTTATTTATAGGATTGTTACTTATAAGAATATTTTAGAAAGTTCTAATATTTTTTATTACTTTTTTATTAGTTAGTTAGTTGCCTGTTGTATAGTATTATATCTTAGGAGTTTTACTTAATTAAATTATATACTTAACTAGTAGGAAGCTATATTCTATTTAATATTATTTATATAGTAAGTAAAACTGAGTTCTAAATATATAAAGGATTAGACCTAGGCTTATTTAACTATAAGAAGTATAAAATACTATTTATTTAGAATTAAGAAGTAAAAGAGAAGTTTTTATAAATATTTAGAAACATCTATATATATAGTGCCACCTAGGGCTTACTAGGGTCCTACTTAGGTAGGAGGGTTATTATTAGATGCTTGGGTATAGCCCTAGCTAGTTATTTAGGCGTAGCCTGTAATAATAAATAAGTTAAAATATATCTCAAAAGTAGTTTTATACTTATCCCCCTTTAAAATCTAGATTTTATAAAAACTATGTAGATATCTATTTTTATAAACTATATTATTTTATATAATAAGCATAAGATCTCCTTAATTAATAATAAGAAGTAATAGTTATAAGTACTAATAGTACTGATAGTCTAATAATTTATATAAAGCTATTATTTTCCCCTAGGCGTTTTAATAAAGAAAATAGATATTCTAATTATAAATAAACTTATTTAAACTATACCTTTATCTATTAGATCTATAATTTAATTTTAAACTTCAAATAAGTATTCTCTTAGTATATTATAAGTTAACTTTTATAATACGTCTTACTTAATCCTATCTAAACTCTTTCTAAATTAAATATAATAATTAAAAGATTCTTAATAAAATAGAAGACTAGAAACCTTATTCTTATTAAATAAATCTATAAAGAAAGTATAAATAATAAATAATATTAATATTAGTTAATCTAATATAACTAGTAATATAGCTACTAAAGTAATATTAATCTATACTAAGTTAATTACTAACTACTTATATCCCCCCTCTCTTAAACTAAATAATATTATAATTAGTAGTTTAATAAAATCTATAAATCTATTTATATATATTTCTTTTAATATATTACTAATAGTTTAAATAATTAGACTACTAATTATACCTATTTCTAACTTATTCTTTATAAGATCT
>QAPF01000348.1:0-39338 GCA_004367935.1 Colletotrichum sidae | reverse complement strand
TTTAGTATAATTATTCTCCTTATACCTTTTATAAAAGATTCTCTTTTGTTTTTATAGGATTCTTTAGTAATTCTAAAATCCTTCCTTTTTTAAATATCTTTAGTATAATTAACTAAATTATTATTTCTTCTTTTAAATTTATCTAATAAATTAGAAACTAAAGAATCTAGAATATAAACTTCTCTATTAGATTTAAAGTTCTAAATCATAGAAATAATAAAATCTTGATAATTAGAATTAAGGCTATTTAAGATATATACTATAGCTATTGATTTAAATAATTCTAATTTATTATAAAATAGAATATTAATTAATTCTCTAATTTTATTTAGAAGCTCTTCTGTATTACTAAGATTACTTAAAGTAGTATTACAAGATTCTTTATAAGTTAAGAATTTATTAATAAATCCTAAGGGCTTATAGAGTTCTCTTAAATATTTAAATATTTAAAAAATATATATATTATCTTTGATAACTTGAAGAAAGCTATCCCTATAGTATAAATATATATAACTTAGATTTTTTCTTATTTTTATCCTTATTTTTAGAAGTAATAGGTCTAGTAATATCTATAAAAATATCTTTACTAATAAGTAAAACTTTAATATAAATAGACCAAACTTTATAATTACTACCTCTTATGAATTGAGAAATAGTAATTTGTCTAGAATTATCTATTTTATTAAAATAAAATAAATTACTTCAAATATATAGATTATAAGGGTCTTTCTAAAAAAATATAAAAGTCTTATAATATATAGTATAAAAAAGTACTATATTTTCTAAAAAAAATAAAGATTAAACAATTAGAATCCTTTTTTTCTATTTGAAATAAAGATATAACTTAAAGAATAAATCTAGAAACCAGAAATCTAAATCTCAATATTAAAATAAAGATAGAAATCTAAATCTTAATATTTTCCTTCTCTTTTTTAAATAAATTTAATTTTTCTTTCTTTATAAAATTAATAGAAAATCGAGGTAAGATTTAAGATAAAAAGAGTTAGTTTTCTATATAAGTTAATCTTTTTACTATTAAAATAATTTGAAACTAAAGAAGAAATGAATTTAAAGGTAGTTTGAAAAAGTAGTTAATTAAGAGTAAATTTCAAACATCTTAAGAATTAAAAAGAGCTAAAATAAGTAGAAAAATTGGATTTTTAAATATTAATATAACTTATTAAATAAAGTTAAGTTTCTATAAAAATAAAGTAATTCTCATAAGATATTTAGTTTCTACAAAAATAGTAAAAAACAAAGACTTTTATAGATCTTATTATAGTATTCAATTTTTATAAATATATAAGAAGGGTAATTCTTTAATAAATAAAGTATAAAACCTTTAGGTTGAAAAGGACTAAGATTATAATTTATTGGAATAATTAGATATATAAGTAAATTAATAGTTAAGTTATTACTATAGATAACTATAGAACTAGGAAGAATAGAATATAATGAAAGTAGTTTTCTTAATATGAGGACTTATTTAAAATACCTATAATAATAATAGTTAAATAGAAGGAGAAATAGTGATTTGATTAATAGGATGATTAACTATTTTTAACTATTATTTATAGAGATATTAAGATTCTTATATAGAAAGTTTATTTTAGAGTTCTAACCATACTACTAGAGTTCTAGTTATAGCTATAGTATATAGGCTACTATAACTATAATATATAATACGTTATAATTATAGTATATAGGGCGTTATAACTATAGTATATATATCTTAATATAACATATAGGCTACTATAACTATAGCATATAATACGCTATAACTATAGTGTATGGGCTAATGTATAGCGTATACTATAGTATAGTTACAGCGTATTAGCTACTATAGCTACAGCACATGAGGCGCTATACTACAGCATATATAGCTTGAGCTACTTCTAGTATCCTATAAAAGAGTAAACCTCTATATCTTTACCTTATTTACTTAAGAACTACTAGGGGTAAAAAGGTAAAATAAGTATATATTTAGAGAGCGGTTTTTATACGATTTATTCACATAAAAATATTATACAACTTCTTATTACTTCTATTAGAATAATAGAAATAGAAGTTCTTTATATATTAGAATAAATCTAATACTACTTAGTTATCCAAGAAGGATATTTAGATATAGGAAGGCTGAGACCTTAGGTATCAGAAGGTTATATTCGATTATATCAGTCATCTTATATTTATATGTATTCTCTATATAAATCTATCACTCAATTACTGAGTCTATCCTTAATATTTTTAGATTTCCATCTATCCCTAAGGTTCGAACTAGTAGGTTATATAAGGGATACTAAGATAGTAGAATTAAAGATTTTCATATCTATAGTATTAATAAGATAATTATTAGAGAGATACTAAGGTAGCACTAGTATGACATATAATAGGAATTTAATATCTATAATACTTCTATATCTTTAATAAAGCTATTACAAGAGAGATATTTAATATAGTACTAATACTGTAATATCAAAGGTTTAATATATATAATATTAAAGAAGTTATTATAAGAGAGATACTAGGGTAGAAGCCAACAAACGTTCTAGATATATAATACTAATAATACTCTAGAATTAATACTATTATAAGAAAGGCATACTAGAGGGGTAATAGTATAACACCAGTATAGTAGAGATATGTAGTATTAATAAAACTACCCTTCCTAAATCTCAATTATTCCAAGCTATTATACCCCTCTTAAACTATCCTAAACTATTATACCCTTTCCAATTGACTAGTAAAAAAGTCCTCTTACCTAACAAAACTATTGAAGAAACAAGAAACTATTAAAGAAGCACTAATATAAATATATTAATATATAGATATAAAGATTTTGGAAATATAGTTATAGTGATAAAATTATTCTAAGAAGCTGCCATAAGGCTACTATAGAAGCACCAGTATATATACTATTAGTTATAAGAGGTATACTAGAAAGTATAAGGGAATAGCTAAAGGCTTAGTAAGCGAAGGTATAATAGTAGAAAAATAGATTTCTATAAGTTATAAGACTTCAACTTAATAAGCTAACTAATAGTAACTTTAAGAAAGCTTTTATCCTATAGGAACTTCAAGCTCTTATATAATATAATATATAATAAACCTAGTTATCCTAGCTTTTTATATCAACTATAAGATATATATTTTTATAACTTTCCCCTTCTTTAGAAGCTTTAGCCCTTACAGTTCATAAATACTATACAGCGGCTTTTTGAAAATTGCTTCACTAGATAGTTGCTAACTATTTAGCAATTTAAATAATAATTACAATAATGGAATAACAATTAGAATAATAATAATAAATAATAGTTAATATATAAGAAGACCTCTTTAAGTAGAAACTAAAGTATCTAACTTTATCCTATAGCTAATCAGATTAGAAGGCACCTAATAGTAGATCAAAGTAATTAGGATAAATCTTTAAATAAAGACTAAAATATCTAACCTTATCTTATTATACTAAAAGCTCTTTGAGACTTCTTCTAATAGTAGGATATTAATATGCATACTAATAATATTAATTATATATAGTGTTAACTTCTAATAAGAAGTTCCTTAGAGTATTCTGAGTATATTCTTACTAATATACTATATATAATATATATATTAATCTCTTTAGAATAATTATAATAATAATTCTTCAGTTAGATTATCCCCCTAATATACTTCTAGTATACCTTTAGTACTATACCTTTAGTAATATTTTTAAAGTAGTAAACTTCTTTCTCTCCTAAAGCTCTTGATAAATTATCTTTTAATATCCTCTTATTAGTAATACTTTCAGAGTAGTAAAACCTCATAAAGTAGCTCTTCCTAATATACTTTATTAAGTACCTTTTCTAGTAGTAAGTAGTTATAGTATAACCTAACTTACTATATATTCTATATAGAAACTAGCTTTCGAAATATAGTTACTTTAGAACTTCCTTTAAAACATCTTTATAATAATTAGGCATTAAGTCTTTAGTAGTATTAGAACTAATAGCTTTCTTAATACTCATTACCCTTTCTTTAATCTTATTAAAAGCTTCTATTTAGGGTTATAATATCTCTTATAAATACTTAGCTATTAGAAGTATAGCTCTAGGTATCTAATTATCAAACTTCTAGTATCATAAATACTTCTATATTCTAAACTTAGAGTAATAGAAGAAGGTAAATATATAAAGTCTTAGGACTTCTATAAGAATACTTAGAACTGGATAGATTACTTAATATTCAGTATAGAACTTCAATAAAAGTCTATAGCCTTTATATTAAAGTACATAAAGTATACTATATGAGTATAATTCTTATGAAATAGAATTAGTAAATAAGTAGTAAGAAAACATTATGAAGTTATCTTATATAAAGTTTAATATAATATGATAATAATTATATTACTAAGTTTCTAGCTTATATCATAACTTTATTATAACTTATTAAATCTTGTCTATAGTAGAAACCTATAGTTATAATATATAACTATCTAAAATTACTATTAGCTAGTCTTTAAGTTCATATAAAATAGTACTATCATAAGAAAGGCTCTAGGAATAATAAAGAGACTTTCAGTAATCTTTATAATTAGGAATAAATATCAAAGTCTTTACAATTAATAGTATTATTGCTATAGATTTACTACTAAATAGCTATACTAATATTACCTTTATAAAGAAACACCATTACTTAAGAAGGTATATTAATATTATTATGATAATATTAGTTTATTCAGTAGCTATTGATATTATAGTATTAGCTACTATGTTATTTAACTAAGTCGTAGCTATTTAGAGTTTAGATAGTAAGAGTATTATTAGAAATTTACTAGTAGTTTCAGAAGATATAGCTATAGATACTGCTATAAATACTACATTTTTGAGTATTATTATTTTTATTATAGCTATATATGTTACTATAGATATTACTATAGACAATACTATGGATATTACTATAGATATCACTATAGACAATACTATAGATACTATATTTTTAGATATTATTTACTTAGTAATTATTCGTTATAAAGCTACTATTAAAATCCCAACCTTATTCCTCTAAGAGGTAGAAGTTAAAGAATTATAAAAGAATAATTAAAAACTTAAGAAGAAAAAATATAATAGTAGAAAGAAAGGTTTCTATAAGTTATAAGACTTCAATTTAATAGACTAATTAGTAGTAGTTAAAAGAAAGCTTTTATTTTATAATAGTTTTAAGTTACTATATTATATAATATAGAATAGCCCTAGCTATCCTAGCTCTCGATATAGATTATGAAGTATATATCTTTATAGAAAGGTACATAGTAGTATTAGTATAATAGATAGTAAGATAATAATAATTATGATGTATTATATCTATATAGCTATACTGGTAAAGCTCTCATAAGAGAAGTATGTTAAAGGAATACTAGCGTAGTATTAGTATAGTAATATAAAGATTTCAACTTATAACGCCTCAAAGGCTACTACTAAGAAGCTATCTACCTATTAAAACTACTAAAAGAATACTCTTAAGAGATTTATTAATTTAAACTATATAACTATTTAAATAAAAAATTAGATAAATTAAATAGAATAGATAAATAAATATTTAAATATTATTAAAATAAAAAGATGTAGATTGCTAAAGGTACTGTTGTTTATATAAATAGAAAAATATTAAGATATATAGTAGAAAGAAAAGTTGCTAGTATTAGTTATATTATACTATAGGGTATATAGTAACTATATATATTACTATATATATAGTAGTATACTTTCTATACCTTACTAGTAATAAGTATTAAGTATTTAGTACTAGTTATAGTTAATTGTATAGTAATTAGTAAGTAATTACTATACTATAGATCTAAAGCCTTATATAGCGCCTTATACTATATAATATAAAAATAATAATAATAAATAATTAGAATACTACTTTGTACCCATATGGTAAGATTATATATAATATGTATTACTCTCTAGATAAACTAATAGTAGTATATTAATAGCAGTATATAAGAACCTAAGTAGTATATAAGAAGCTATATTAATAAGATTTTTCAATACGAAGACGTTAGTAATATATAAGAAGTTATAATAATAAGAAACTAGTAATATATAAGAAGTTAAGTTAATAAGAAGCCAGTAATATATAAGAATTCAGAATAATAAGAAGCTATTATACTAAGAAGCTATAATATAACTTCAAGTAAGAAGGAGATTACGAGAACAATAGTAGTATAATTATAATAGAAGTATTAATGGTAGTATATAAGAAGTATAATTAATAGGAGTTGCAAATGAAAAACTATAGTAGTAGGAAGCTAGTAATATATAGGAGGTTTTTATCAGGAATAACACACTTAAGAGGTAGAATTCATACTACAGTAAGGGGGCATTAAAAACAGTCGATAGCCAAAAAACACGAATTTCACACTAAAAATCGCCAAAAACTCGATTTTTATTTCGCAAATAAAAAGAGAAGTTATAAATTTAAATTTACCGAAGTCTATATTTAGACTTATTATATACGTTTATTTTATATACATAAGAAATTCAGCTTTTAAATCTATATATAAACAGATATTTGAAGTAAAAGATTTACTGGTTTTGGAATTTTAGCTTCAGGGCATATTATAGGGCATTTAGTAGATGAAATCTAGTATAAAACCTTAAAGGTCAACTTTATGATTTCCTAGTATTATTATACATACTTAGATTTTCATAAGACTTAGATATATATATCTCTTACTATTTATTTGACTATATTAAAAGTCTAGTATTTCTAAGTCCAATAGTACTTTAAATACTCATTTCTCAAAGGATTAAGATTAGTGGATTTTTAGTAAGGAATTCATCATCAACTATCTTAATGTTCCCCTACTGTAGCTAAACCTCAAGCGCCAATACTATCTCTATAGGCCTCGCTTTATTTAAACCGCTTAAAATAAAGCCTTATGTGATATATATAGCCACATTTAGTTATATATAATACACACTAGATTTTACCTCCTAACTATATATAATAATTAAGAGTCTTATAATACTAAAGAGCTACTAGGCTAAAACATATATTATAATAACTTAATATATTTTAAATACTAAAATATCTATTAAAATACCTTTCTTTTAATTCTTTCAAGAGTTAATTAGTTGCTTATTTAGTATAATACCTTTTAAGCATCAATTAAGTCTTATAATTTATAAGAGTATTTCAACTTTAAGGTAACTATTTACTAAAGTCTCTTTTTAGAACTTCTTTCAAAAATACTCTTAAGCGACTTTTCAAAAATTAGGCGGTACTAATAATCTTTTAAAATATTCGATCTAAGTATTCTTAAACGTTCTACCCCTATAAAAATAGACTAAAAGGAAAATGAATAATTCTTAGTAAATATTATTAAAGGAATTTATATAAGAGATATTATGGGCTTTATAAAAAAGAGTCTAAAGGTCTATATAGCTTTCAGTAGTCTCTATATCCTAATAGTTTAAAAATATTAATATAAGTATTTAAATTAAACTTATATAATAATTTAAATCTTTAGATATATAGATAAGGTATTTTACTATGAGCACTATTTTATAAAAAAGGATATAAGAATACAAATTATCAACTTCTATAATTACTTTAATATTATAAATAACTTATACTTCTAGAATACTATTTTGATAAATTAAGATATACCTTAGTCTTCTAAATTTAAGTATATTATTATAAGAATAATAATTGAAATATAATTTTAGAAGTAACAAGATATTATATATAAGGCTGAAATAGTTTACTATACTTCTTTTATTATTAAAATACTTCAAATTTATAATTTTACAGTTTTATTAGCCTTTTTACTAATTAAGCCTTATATATAAAACTATATATTTATAGTTAATAGCTATTTAGACTTTATATTTCTAAATAAAGGTATTTGAGCTACTATAAAAGTAATTTAATATCTCTTTAAATCCTTCTTATATAAGAAGACTAACTATAATACTTTTAATATCAGAATAAAAGCTCTAGTTACGATTCTAAATACTTAAAATATTAAGAAATACTTTTAAAGTTTAGATAAGCCTCTTTACTTTCTAGATTATGAATTCAAATATACTTTAATATATTATTATTATATATACTTTTAGTTAGCTTATAAGGACTAAGTATTAAAGATATCCATTGAGGAGAAAACTAAATAATTACTAATTTTAGATTTAGACTTCTTAAGTAAGACTTAGAATCTTAAATAATAGTAATTATATTATTGGCCTTCTAATTAAAGTAATTATAATACTATATAGTAAATATATTATAAAGACAGACTTTAATAATACTTTCTCTGAGACTCTTTTACTTCCAATTTAGACGCCTTAGTTTATACCTTCTAAAATATAAAATATTTTATAATCTTTTAACATCCCCTTATAAAAACCTGGATTTCATATAATATAAAAGCTATATTTATTAAAAGCTATAGAAATATTAAACTTTTTATCATAATTAGTAAAAGTAAAAAGATTAAATTATACTTCTATAATATTACTCTCTATATTATTTTAGTTGTAAACCTTATCTCCTTTTAGTACCTAAAGAAATAAGGCTATTAATAAGGTATTAGGCTAAATTATCTATCTTAATTATAAAGGGATAATTCCTTGAAGATTATAGCTATTAATACTTAAAATAATTAATAAGCTTTTAAATACTATATATTATATAAGGAATTAACTATTTTAATAGTATAAATAGTTTAATATAAGCCTTCTCCTAAATATTACTACTATTAGTAATATATTATAGTTACTATTAAAAAGCTCCTCAAAAGTAATAAATAGCTCTAATATTAGTAATTAAGATATCTTGATAAAAAGCTTCTCAATTATTTTATTTTAATTATATAAGAAATTTATATTACTAATAGCTATTTAAAATATAATAAATAGTAATTTATTTAAGAGATATATAAAGCTTATAATCTCAATAAAGTAAATTATAAGATCTGCTATAAAGAAGATAAGAATACTTTATATATTACCCTTGGAGAATATATTACTTTTAACTTCTACCTTTATTATTAAAGCTATAGTTGCTATATTCTAACTCTAATATTTATGAATAAAACTACTAATTACTCTTAAGACCTTTTTTTATTGATTATACTAAAGCTATTATTCTAAGAATATTAAATAACTTTATTATATTCCTTAAGTATTAGTATAATATTAATATTAAGGTTTTTAAATATAACAATAAAGTCTCTAGATATTGAAGTCTAAAATAGAATCTAGGTTCTTGAGATATATATTTTAAGCTATTTATACTATATATTTAAAGTTAAAATAGAAGTACTAGATATATTAGAATAATACTTAAGATATATATAAGAATTATTAAATTTAAGAATAAATTACTTTATAAGTTCTAACTTAAAATTCTATTAATAGTAGTTTTCCTTTATAACTAAATTTTAATAAATCTTTTAAACTAATAGGTATTATATTAGAAGTTCTTTAAAGCTATTTAAAAAGATTGTATTATAAGGTTAGACTTAGTCTACTATTATGCTTAAAGCTATAAATACTTTATTCTTACTATAAATATAAAGTTGAAATATAACTATTTAATATATTTAGAAAGTATACTTTTATTAACTTTTTAATAAGCTATATTTTAATTAAGTAATAGTAAATATAGAATATACTTTAAAATAAAGTTATAATAACTTAGAATATCTCTTTTGATAAAACCCTTTTCAATAAGAACTCAATCTTTCTATAAGATAACTTTGAATGATCTAATTCTAATAAAATCTCTTACTAAATATAAGAATAAATAACTATAATAAAACTATCTAAACTTAGCTCAATTACTTACTTAAGCCTTAATAAAAGTCTAATAAAATAGTCTATATTAAAATAAGAAGGAATTATAATAGTTTGAAGTCTTATATCTATATAATAGCTACTTTGAAGCCTTATAAAATACTATCTGAAACTATAAGGTTTATGTAAATAATCCTTTTAGAACTACCTATTATATTCTTCTATAATCCTGTTTATAAAAATAAAACTATAAAAAGGTAAAAGGTTTAAATACTTCTAGAGAGAGTTATATTTAAAAGATAGATAAAATATTATATTAGAATAATTAGGAGATCTTTATTTAGAACTATTTTTTTAATTAGTATTCTTTAAGTATTTGAAAATACTCTAATGGACTTCTATTTATAGCTATAAAGTAGTATAAATAATTAATTAGTAAAAGTCTTAGGTATTTAATTTTCTTAAAAACTCTAGAATAAAACTATTATAAATTCTAATAATGGACTTTAATTATAAGGCAAATTGAATATTAGAAAATGTTTATAATATAAAAAAGCAGAGACTCTTCTTCTAAGAGTCTTATAATAAAAGCTATTATTATTACTTATATCTTACTTAATAATACTTATTTATCTATATATTCAAACTATAGCAATAGCTAAATAGACTTTTCTTAAGAATTATATTAAATTATATTCTTAGAATAAGATTAATTAATAAGGCCTTTATAAAAAGCTTAAAAGTTTTAAAATACTACTAAGTCTATATCTTTTAACCTCATAAATATAAGTACTTCTCAAATAAGAAGGTTGTATAAAATGACTCCTAATTATCTAAATCTTTTTAATTATACTAAAGATTATGAAAATACTATAAATACTTCTTATTGAATATTATATTAAGTATCTTAGGCTTTATTATAATATACCTCTCTCTCTCTCTTACCTTCTTCTTATTACTTTATATACTTTCTTTAGTTTTTATTTCTTCGTCTTATTACTATTAGTAATCTTTCTAATTTATCATTCTCTTTATATTATTACTTTATATATTATGATATATATCTCTTAAGTTGAACTATTAGATCTTTTAACTATATTATTTATAGGATGGTCTTTAGTATTAATATAATAGATGTTAAGGATTTCTTTTCATTTATATAACTATTGAAATAGTAAAATACTATTAATCAAAATATACGTCCCTTTGATAACATTCAATTTAATAGAATATGTAAAGAAAAAGTAGATAAGATATAAAATACGATTAATATTATTAATATCTATAGATATTCAATTATTTATCTGAAGGTAGTAGAAATTGTATATTTTATATTAACTTCTATACTTATATTATAAACCTTAAGAATTAGTATATTGTGTATGACTTTCTTTAATTTAATGGAAGAAAAACAGATCATATTATCTTTAAATTGAAAAATGTTTTTATCCTTATTATTGCCTTCTATCTTTAGAATAATAATCAATTCTAATTAGAATATTATGTTTTTAATATTAGTAAAACATTTATTAAGAAATGTGTAAAGCTTTAGTTTCTTAATATTAATAAGAATAAATATTAGCTTTCAATTTAAATCAATTATTTGCTATATAAAGTATTTATGAAGCCTCTTAAAATCTTCTTCTATTAAATCTTAGTATTAAGCTATAGTAGAGAAATTAAAATATACTTCTAAATAGTATATAGAAGTGATATATATCTCTTATACTTATAATTTAATATATATTAACTTTGTTCTACTCGATATATAATTAATTAGTCAAAGCGTCTTACTTTGACCTTTTTAGATAAGAATTATATCACTATTATATTTTATAATTATTATATTTATATGAAATATAAACAGCATATTATCTATAAGTCTTAAGTTGAACTTTGTCATAAATCCTACTTATTAGAATTCTTCTTCTTCTTTATTATTAATTTAAACATATAGAGGTTAAAAGTATTATTTATTTATATATTTATAGTATTAAAATATGAATTATTCAGTCTAGAGATTAAAAAATATAAGCTTTATAGCGAGGTTTCTATTATTAGTTTATTCTTATAGTAATTAGAGTATATTATATATTACTATATATCAATTCTATAAAGGTATATAGTAACCAGATAAGAATAATGCTAATACCTTCTAGACATAACTATTATAGACTAATAAGTAGTTTTATAAGTATGGTGTAGTTTAACGATATTTTTACTTATATGTATACCTGAGTAATACTATGAAAATAGTTTTCTATAGGAACATTAAATTATAGTATTATTAATAGTATCAGTATAAGGCGATAGCTAACTTTTTATATTATTGGTAATTATATAACAATATTAATTTTGTTCCAATTATCAAAATCGTTAAGCATTAGTTGTAATATCTTATATAGTAAATTATCAGTCCTATTAATTAATGAACAAATCCAAAACTAATAATTCTTATTTACCTATATTTCTGAATATGAGAATACTCAACATATAATACTCCTTTTACTGATCGGACTTCTGATATTTGAAACATAACTCTTTAAAGAATTTACTTAGTATTATAATAAAGTTATATTAAGAAAGATTAATAGTCTTCATTAATGCCTCTATCCCTTTTATTATAAAGTAGATATTATAGTATAATAATGTTAGAAAGATTAGGTTTTATAATAAAGATATTATTCTTCTATAGTTATCTTTTTATTTTAGCTTCTCTTTAAGTATTGCTACTATAATTACTTCTTCTAATTCGACCTTTCTTTTAGTCCTATTATTACCCAAATTTTAATTATTACGTTTTGTAATTAAACTTGATAATATATTTCAATTATTATCCTTTAGAAGATATTAGACTTACTTTCTATTTTGATAATATATATCTTTTCTTTTATTAAAACAAGTTTAAAACGTTTAATCTAATCTTAATACTCTTAATAAATATATATATCTAGTTTTAATACGAGTGAGGAAATAAATATGATAGAAGAACTATTCTATAAAATTAAAATATCTAAAACTTAATGCTATATATAAATCTTAAATATTTCTTCTATTACTTTTTAGATAACTACTATATATCTTATTATATCCAAAAATAGTAATAATAAGTTATTAAAATATAGATATATTCTCAAGATAAATGAGATTAATATGGAATTCTTGAGATTATTAATATTATTAATTACTTTAATTATAGTTTAGAATACTCCTTCTTATAGTATTTCTAATGTCTTAATATACATAATCTTCTAAACCTTCTGAAGGAGGGTATAATATTATTTAATCTTGATATTATTATTACAAGCTTTGATTGGTAAAATCCTTATTCTATTATTTATATTATCGATTTCCTTTTTATAATCTTTAATAGTAAGGTTATGTTTTATATTAATAATAATTCTATCTAAAAGATTCTAATATATATCAATTTAAAAAACCTTTAATATATACTATATGTTTTCTATATAGATATTCTTCATATATTTGTATAACTGTAAATATCATTGATATATTTACTATATATAGTATTAACTTATTACTATTCAGCTATGTAATAAAAATAATCATCTTTATATTAAGCTTATAATTATCTTTAAAGCTAAACTTGAATTAATATAATATCTTACTATTTATTTAATATTAATAAAAGCTTTTGATAATCACTTTAGTTTAACTAGTAGTTTTTATTTAGCTTATTCTATTAAAAATAATATTTAACCTTTAGATATTAAAATAGCTATATTTCTTATAGGTTTCTTATATTTCCATTCCTAGAAAGATATGAATAGTGTTATTATAGAGATCTTCTTAGACCAAGAATTATAAATACTTATTATACCTCTCTATAAATAATAATGTTCTTTTTTATTAAATTTAATTATAGATTTTATTAAAGTAGATTTAGAGTTAATTCATACTAAGAAGACTAAAAAGAAATAAGATAATTATGAATATAATATTAAAATTAAGATTTTCAAATTATATAGAAACCTAAGTTATATAAAGGCTTATAAGGTCTTATTTATTATTAAACTCTATATTTATTTTTAGAATAAGCTTGTTAAGATAGATATTAAGTATAATCTTCTAAATAATCTTCAATCATTATATATTTCTTGTAAATAGTTGTTTATTCTTATATCTAAGAAGATACTTTTAGATATAACTTTAGAATACTTCAAAATTAAAACGATTTGTATTTGAACTAATATTATAGAGTAATAATAAGTATAATCTTAAAGGATTTCTATACCTTTACTTTTTATAATTATTAAGTAAATTATTATAAGGTTCTCTTTAAATATCTTATTTATATCATTATATAATATCTCTATAGCTATTCCTAGTCGTATAGTATTATTAGAATAAGTAGTAATTTGTACTATTAACTGTATATTAATAATAAATACCTTTTTGAAGTATAGTACTATTACTCTATATCTTATAATAAAATACTTTATTAATTAATATTCTATTGTAAGTTTTAAATATATTTAGTATTTAGAGAGGAGCCGATAGCTCGCTCTCTACTACGACCATTCGTAGACCTATTACTTCCTAAAATATAACTTTAACCCTCCTAACCCCCTACTAGTTACTATAGCTAGCACCTAGTAAATCTAGAGCTAAAACCCTTATAGTTATAACTAATACATCTATTTTATATTAAACCTTTTTAATAATATATAACTAATAACTTCTTCTATAATATCTTTCTATCCTTATACCCTTATACTTTCACAACTATTAATATACAATTTAAATATCTCAAGATATTTATTTACTACTAACTATAGGTATCCTATTTAAATATTTATTATAAATTTAATATCTATAACCTTAATATCCTTATTATTAACTAAGCCTTACTTACCCTCAAGATAAGACTTTATATTACTGATATAAAAGTTCTTTATTATTAATATAAACTAACTTGTAATCTCTATATAAATATAATAAGACTTAGTTTACTCTTATTAATAATTAGTCTTAATATATTAAGTATAATTAATATACTAATAATAGTTATATAGATATAGATATTTCTAATATAATTAAATAGTTTTTCAAATTTCTATAATTATACTATTATATTATTCTAAGATATATGATAATTAGTATTATAGTAATATATTAGTATTAAAGTATTATCTAATTAATATTTAGTCTTAAAGATTATTAACTTAATATAGTAAGTTATAAGTTAACTAGATAGTATTCTTTTAAATATCTAGAAGCTATTTATTAATTATAATATCTAATATAACTTTATTGGAACTTATTCTAATAAAGTAATAGTTTTAATTATAATAGTTATAATTAGATATTCCTATACTTATTCTATAGTACTATTTTTATAGATAGTTATATAAATCTGAAAGAGATTTTAATTCTATTATAAAAGTTAAAGAAATATAATAGATTATAAAATACCTAATTCTTATAAGTATTCTATTTTATTCTTTTTTAAGAAGCTTATAAAAGTTCTCAATTTTATAATCTTAGTTATTACTTTTAGTTATATATATTAAGCTTTATTTTTAATAAGACTCTTCCTAATTATTATTATAAAGTCTCCAACTATTATAAAGTGAAATATTAGAACTAGATATATGATTATCTATAATAATAGGTAATTTTATTATTATTTTAACTAGTTATAAGTTAGTATTAGTATGATACTATTAATAAGTAAAGTTTATGGTTAGATCTATATATGAAGTAAAAAGCTTAGATACTATTCTAAGTATGGAGTAAGAGTAACTAAATATTGAGTATTGAATATATATATTTCTCTTTTAAAGCTTCTCATAAGGTAGCTTTAAAGTATTACTATAATCTAATTAATATAGAAGTTAATATAATTGCTAGGAGTTGAAGTATTAGTTATATCATTAATTATCATATATATAAATAGCTAAAAGTTAATTGTAATTTATAATATAATCATTTCTTTATTTAAATTATTATTATTAACTTCCAAAGATCTATATAATTTATGTATAGAATTTGTTGATAATCAGCTTTACTTTATTAAAACTATCATTAAAGATGTTAATTATGTTAT
Source organism: Colletotrichum sidae (assembly GCA_004367935.1). Classification (NCBI taxonomy): domain Eukaryota; kingdom Fungi; phylum Ascomycota; class Sordariomycetes; order Glomerellales; family Glomerellaceae; genus Colletotrichum; species Colletotrichum sidae. The sequence goes on along the minus strand of QAPF01000348.1, from coordinate 23,483 downwards.
TTATTTAATATGATTACTTAGTTATCTTTATTAACCTTTTCTTATAAGTTTTAAGGATTTAAATTAATATATTTAAATAAGCTGATTCCAGTGACTATTACTTTCAATATTTTAGCTATATTAACATAAGTGTAATTTTTAATAGATATCTTGAGATTTATATTCTTTTATTCTTTATAATAATTATAATAAGCTATAGGAAGTTCAAATTTATTTCTAATGAAAATAGCTATTTCAATAATCAAGAGGTTAGTTGGAATTAATATGATGAATATCTTATGATATATATATATTTATTCAATTGAAATATTATTCAATATACCCCTTATGGAATTCTATTTAATATTATAGCAAATTCACTTAATAATAAGTATCTATATTCTATTTTGAAAAGTATAATAGTCTTTACTTATATATCTATTATTCAATTAATTTAAATATTCTTTAAATAATATTTCAATCTTCTTATAAAGTGAACTAAAGACAAGATGTTATTTTAGAGATATGTAATAGGTTGTCTTGAGGTATATATTGAGTTTCAAGGATTTTGATAATTCTAATCATTATTCTTTCTGATCAGAACTCTTTTCTATAATAAGGATTATATTTAGTTACTTTTAGTCTGTATTTAGAATAGTATCTAAGTCTTTTATTCTATGTATAGATTGAACTATAGGTTTTACCTGATAATAGTATTCGTGTTAATATTAGTTAATAATTAGTTAAAATAGTGATGAAATTGTTTATTGTTCTAGATAACTATATTTCCAGTTTTAATATCTAATTCTATAGTAGTAGAAGACTTTATAATTATAATTTATATAAGGAGAATTCTATATAGGCTAGAGTTTAGTATATATAGCTAAAAATAATTATTAAGGTTATAAAGTTAAGAATCTTTATAAACTTTTTAAAATAGAGTAAAACAGAGTATTTATAAGAACTAGATATTTTATAATTTATTACTTCTTTATAGCTTTATAAAATAGAATTATAAGCTTTTTGAAATCTATATTATTATTTATAAAGAAAATACTATAGAATAGGTACAAAATATCTAATTATAACTATTATAATTAAAACTATTATTTTATAAGGATAGATTTTGATAAAACTTTCTTAAGTATTATAATTAATAAGTATTTTATAGATATTTGAAATAATATTATCTCGCTAATTTATAACTTATTATATTAAGTTAATAATATTAGGGAATAAATATTAATTAGATAATATTTCAATATTAATATATTATTATAATATTAGTTATAAGATATTTTAGAGTATTATAGTAATATGTTGATAAAGATTTTAGAAGTTATCTAATTATACTAAGAGTATTTATATTTATATAAGTATTATTAATATATCAATCATACTTTATATATTAAGATTAGTCATTAATAAGAGTACGTTTAGTTTTATTATATTTATATAGAAATTATAAGTTAGTTTATATTAGTAATAGAGAGTTTCTTTATTAGTAGTATAAAGTTTCATCTTAAAAGTAGGTAGGATTTAGTAAGGATTTTAAAGTTGTAGATATTAAAGTTATAATAAAGATTTAAATAGAGTATTTATAATTAGTTATAATTAAATATGTCGAGAAATTTGAATTATATATAGTTGTAAAAATATAAAAGTATAAAGGTATAAGGTTATTATAAGAGGAATTCTTAGTTATTTATTATTTAAAAGGTTAATATAAAGTAGGTATACTAGTTATAAAAATAATAGATTTAACTTTAGATTAGCTAGAAGCTAGTTATAATAGTAAGTAGAGGGGTAGGAAGGCTAAAGTTATATTTTGAAGAGTGATATATCTATTAATAGTTATAATAGAAAGCGACCTATTAGCCCCTCCTAATAAGGCTTTATATAAATATAATTATTTCAATATTTAATTTGGTTAATTATAGGCTTAGTATTAATATATTCCTAGGACTTAATATTAATAGTATTATTTGAATTAGAATTACTTTTACTTTTAAGTTATTTAACATAACAGAGTATTATCTTATAATAGTAGTTATATTAAAGGACTCTAATTTATTTAAAGTTATATACCTGTCGGGACCTTTTCAAGGAAGCTATATTTAGTAGTTAGCTTTCTTGTTTTATAAATCCTATAGAAATTACTAAGACTAAAAAACTATTTACATATAAGAAACTTCTAATAGTCAAGGTAGTTAGTTAATATAATTACTAATAAATAGGAAAAGTATAAGCCTATTTATTATGTTTACTCTTTAAAGGATTATACTAGATTATTATATAATATTAATACCTACTAGCTAGTAGTACTTACTACCAGCTATAAATAATTACTAGCTATAAATAGTTATTACTAAGAGCTAATAGTTAGTAGTAGTTATTATACTTAGTTTATATAACTAGAAGGTTTATATTTACTAGTTATACTTACTTGCTATAGGATATAAACCTAACAACTCTTATTATAAAATAGTAAAAACTAGGCAGACATTAAACTACTACGTCAAATAGGTCTATTACTTTTCAAGAAATATAAATCTCCTAACTTATAATAGTTCTTGAAGATATTTTGACTTCTTTTGAAGCTTCTATTTTAAATATTAATAGTTCTTCTAAATATATTTAATACTTTCATCTATATAGAAGGGGCTAATAGTTTGCTCTCTATTATAACTTTTAGTAGATATATTACCTTCTAGAGTATAATTTCAGTCTTCCTACCCTCCTACTAACTACTATAGCTATCTTCTAATTAATCTAAAGTTAAACCTCTTATAGTCATAATAGCTAGTATACCTACTTTATATCAACTTTTTTAAAGATAATAAAGAACTAATCATTCTTTTTATAATAACCTTACGCTTTTACGCTTTGATCATTATATATATTTTGAATATCTTAAGATATTTAGTAACTACTAACTATACTCTATTAAAATATTTATTATTACCTTTATATCTATAACCTTAATATCCTTATTATAAACTAAGTCCTACTTATTCTTAAGATAAGACTTTATACTATTAATATAAGAGTTCTCTATTATTAATATAAGTTAACTTATGATTTCTATATAAGCATAATAAGACTTAGCTTATTCTCATAAATAAATAGTCTAAAAGTATTAAGTATATTGTAGTTATATTGAAAGTCTTTAATCTATTTAAAGTTATATACCTCTTAGGAACCTTTTAAAAGAAGCTATACCTAGTAGTTAGTTCTAACCTTATAAATCCAATAGATAATACTAAAGCTAAGGAACTATTTAAATCGAAAAAACCTTAAGTAGTAAATATAGTTTGTTAATATAAATACTAATAGATATAAAAGGTATATTTTAAAGGGAAGATATAAACTTATACTTATTAAAGTTACTTCTGTAAAGGATTATAATAAGTTGTTATATAATACTACTATTAGCTAGCTAGTAGTATTTATTACTAGCTATTAATAGTTACTAGTTATAAATAGCTATTAGTAAGAGCTAATAGCTAGTAGTAGTTATCATACTTAGTTTATATAACTAGAAAGTCTATAACGATTAGTCAGACTTACTTACTACAGGAGTTAAACCTATCACTCTTACTATAAAATAGTAAAAGCTAGCTAGATATTAAACTACTATATCAAACAGGTAAGTATTCAGTGTATTAAATATAATCAATATATAAATAATATTTATATATATATATATGAGTTTATCTAGAAGGTAATACATACTGTATATAATCTTGCTATGTAGGTATAAGATAGTATTCTGGTTATTTATTCTTATTATTTTTATATTATATAGCATATAGTACAATATGAGGCACTAGATTTATAGTATAATAATTACTTACTAATTACTATATATTTAACTATAGTTAGTACTAAGTACTTAATATCTATTACTAGTAGGGTATAGAAGGTATATTACGATATATATACTAATATATATAGTTACTATATATCTTGTAATATAGCGTCATTAATACTAGTAACTATTTCTTTTTACTATTTGCCTTAATACCTATATATTTATATAGAAAGTAGTACTTCTAGTAATTTATGTCTTTTTGCCTTAATAATACTTAAAGACCCTTTTATTTATTCTATTTGAATTACTTATCTCTTTATTTAAATAGTTATATAATATATTTATATAGAAAGTAGTACTTCTAGTAATTTATGTCTTTTTGCCTTAATAATACTTAAAGACCCTTTTATTTATTCTATTTGAATTACTTATCTCTTTATTTAAATAGTTATATAACTTAAATTAATTATTCTCCTGAGAGTATAATTTAGTATGCTTTTTATAAAGATATTAGTAGTATTATTATTTCTATCAATCTAAGAGAAGCTGATAGCTTACTGTCTACTATAACTATTAGTAGATATATTACCCCCCAAAGTATAACTTTAACCTTTTTATCCCCCTACTAATTATTATAACTAGTTTCTAGTTAATCTAAAGCTAAACCCCTTATAGCTATAATTAGTATACTTACCCTATATTAACCTTTTTGATAATATATAGCTAATAATCCCTTTTATAATAACCTTATACCTTTATACCCTTATACCTTTATAGCTATATATAATTCAAATATCTCAAGATATTTAATTACTACTAATTATCAATACTCTATATAGATATTTATTAAAACCTTAATATTTATAACTTGAATATTCTTACTAAATCCTACTTATTCTTAAGATAAGACTTTTTACTCTTAATATAAAAGTTCTCTATGATTAATATAAGCTAATTTATAATCTCTATATAAATATAATAAGACTTAGGTTATTCTTATCAATAAATAATCTTAATATATTAAATATAGCTAATATATAAATAATACTCATATAGATATACATACTTCTAATATATCTAAATACTTTTCAAAATTTCTATAATTATATTATTATAATATTTTAAGATATTTATTAATTAGTATTATAAGAATAGATTAATATTAACATATTATCTAATTAATATTTAATCCTTAAGATTATTAGTTTAATATAGCAAGTTATAGGTTAATTAGATAATATTCTTTTAAATATCTATAAGTTACTTATTAATTATAATATTTAGAGTAATTTCATTAAAGCTTATTTTAATAAAATAGTAGCTTTAGTTAGAAGAATTATAATTAGATATTTCTATACTTATTCTATAGTATTCTTTTTATAAATAGCTATAGAGATTTTAAAGAGATTTTGATTTTATTATAAAAATATAATATATTACTACTCTAATTACTAGATTATACTAAGGATAAGATATAAAAGAGTAATAAACTATAAAATACCTAGCTCTTATAAATGCTTTATTTTATTCTATTTTCAAAAGGTTTCTAAAGATTCTTAACCCTATAACTTTAATAGTTACTTTTAGTTATATATATTAAGCCTTAGTTTTGATAAAATTCTTTTTAACTATTACTACGAAGTCTTCTATTACTATAGGATTAAATATTAAAACTAGAGGTATAATTATCTATAATAATAAGTAATTTTATTACTATTTTAACTAGTAATAAGCTAGTATTAGTATGAATACTATTATTAAGTAAAATCTCTAGTTAAATCTATATATATAATAAAGGACTTAGATAGTATTCTAAATATAGAATAAAAGTAATTAAATCTCTATTAATCTACTATATCTTATAAGACTTATAATATTAATATAACTACCTTAATACTATAATATTTATTATAAAGTATTTTTCTTTAGTAGTACTAAGTTTTATAAAGTATTTATAGAATAAGTATAAGTTAGTGTATATGATAATTAGAATTTAAAAGAACTTTTAGTATTAAAAGATCTTCTTAAGTAATATAACTATAGTATAAGTAAAGTTTATACTAACTACTATAATAACAAATTCCAAAATAAGTATATTTCTAATAATTCTTTAACTTTTAGTAGAGAAGTAATATATAAAGTTACTATAGAAGTTGAATTAGCTATTACTAGTAGTAGTCTCTCAGTCTAAAGTTAATATAAATTTTAATTAAGATAAGAATTTAGTATTATTAACAAATAAGCTGTAATAAAAATATAAAAGTATATTTTAGAGAGGTTTAATAGTATAAAGTTGAAACTATAGTTAAAATATTTAATATACTACTTAAAGTATTTTCTAAGCGTAATAGTATTATTACTGAAAGATTATTACTTTTATATTATATAAGAGAAGTTAAATAATACTTTAGGTTAATGTTATAATAGGCTTAGGCCTAAAGCTTCTTTTCTTATATTAGTAGTATAGATATATAAGCTATAGGCCTATATCTATAGTATGTATCTTATAAATAGTAGTAGGAGAGATATGATTCATATACTACTCTATCCTTTAGACTTCTAAATACTACTTTTATAATTAAAATACTTTTATACCATAAATCTATAAATATAATGTTTTTTATTTAATATTTCCTTCCATACTTTTCCTCCTATTTTCTATTACTATAAGATTAAATTTAGAGCAAGTTATTTTATTTCTTAATTTTAACTATTCTAGCCTAAATAACTAGTATTTATTTTAATAGTATTTAGAAGTAGATTCATCTCTTTTAATTCTTTTTAAGTTGAAATAAGGAGGCACTCTTATATTATCTTAGATAAATTAAAATACGAGGATATAATATAATATTATTATATTAACTTATTAGATAACACCAACAACCTTAAGACCTATAAATAGAAACTCTTTAAATATTAAATAGTTACTATAAGTCTATTTATAAACTCATTATTAATAAGTAGTACGGAATAATAATTATATTCTAGCTATAAATTAATAAGAATGTAAGAAGCTATCAAAATAACATGAGAAGTTTAAAAGCTTATCTATTTTCTTTATAGAATAGAATTAAGTTATTGATCTTAATTTAGATTAGGGATTTTTAATTTATAATAATAACTTAAAAGATAAGGAGGCATCTTATCTTTCTATAATAGAAAACCTTAAGGGAGTCTTATCAAATTAATAAGTCTAATAAGGCTAACTTATTGAGTTTTATTAAGAAATAGTATAATAATTTTAAAACAATATAAATTAGGAAAGAAACTATTATTGATAAATAGAAAAAGAAGGTATATAGAGAGAGATTATAAGATATATAATTATTATATAATAAGTTATAGTTCAAATAATTTAGAAAATAAGATATAATAAAAATAGACTTAGTCTTTAAGAAGATTAATATAAAGAATAGATAAATAGACTTATAGATCTAATTCTATATAGAAATGTAAATTAAATATCTAAAGACGTTTACAAAGAAAAATAGTAAGCAGATAGATTGAAGTATTAATATATTATTATAACGTACATTGTTTCTAATAAAATATATAAAAACAGCCTTTTTAATTAGAATTTATCTTCCTAATATTCTTCTTTGCAGACCTCTTAAAATATTTAATTTATACCCCTATATAGAGTTAGATTTATAGGTCTACTTATCTATATCTTATACTAATCTTCTTAAATATCAAACTTACTTTTATTATATCTTAATACAAGCTACTTTAATTATAATTTATTACATAATGATTATATATCGTTTTATCTTCCTCTATATATCTTCTTCTTTTATTTGCAAATAATTTATTTCTTTATTAACTTACTTCTTCTTTAAATCATCTTACTACTTCTTAATAAAAGCTAATAGGTTAATTTTATTAAACTCATTAATCTTATAAAACTCTCTTGAAAGCTTCTATTATAATAAGATAAGATTGTTCCCTATCTTTCTATTATATTATCATAAATTAAAAATATCTACTTTAAATTAAATTTAGAAGCTTAATTCTACTTTATAAAAGAGATAGATAATTTTTTAGGTTTTTTATATTATTTTCAAAATTCTTAATTTCCTTATTGACTAATAATTAGAATATAGTTATTATGCCTTACTATTTATAAATATTAAATCTATAAATAGGCTTATTATAACTATTTAATACTTAGAAAGCTTTTATTTATAAGTCTTGAGGTTCTCAGTATTATTTGATAAATCAAAATAATAACATTATATTATATCTTCTAATTCTATTTTATTAAAATAATATAAAAATGTTTCTTTATTCTAATTTATAAAAGACTTAAAAGAAACAAATTATTAGGCCACTGTAGAGAAGGGGGTTACTAGGGGGTTACTAAAACCTCTATATACTAACCTTAGCTATTAGAATAATATATATTCTAGTAATATGAAGTTTAAATATAAGTATAGAGCTATAGTTAAGTAAGGAGAAGGTTAATTCTGAATAGTTATATAGTATAGTATATACCTATTAAGAGATCTTATTATTTAATATAAAATTAACCTAATATATTTAAACTTCTACTTACTTTGAGATATACTAATTAGTAGGATTATAATAGTATTATATTAGAAATTTATTATTTAAATAACTAAAAGGTTTAAATTTAGCTTAATAGGAGAACTAACTCTTATAACTACTAATAGTAATATTAATAAACTAGTAGAGTAGCTACTCTTTTAGAAGAATAATAACTTTTCTAAAACTAATTTAAACTAATTAATAAAAAAAGAAGTAAAAAGTTAAATAAGAAGTGAAAATTAAAAAAGATAATAGTATTATATAAAGGAGATAATTTAGAAAAGAGGAATATTAAAAGGTTTTTTATCTTTTATGTTTTATTTTAAGAAGTATAGAAGAGACTTTTTAGTTAAATAGTTAGTTCTTATTTTATATTAAGAGAATAGTAAGTTAGACTTTAATAACTTCTTATTTAAATTATAAGAATAGTTCAATTTAATAGACGAAAATTATATTATAAATAAGGATAAAGTTTAATATATAAGTTTATATTTAGAGGGTATAGTATCTTATTAGTAGATTAAATGAATTATTATAACTTATAAGAATAATATTAAGTAAGTTACTTAAGAAGTAATAGAAGAATAGCAAAAATCTAATATAGATAATAATAACATCTAAGCTATTATAATAATAGTTAAATTAGATCTAATTTACTAAAAAGTTAACTAATCTTATTAATAGTATATTAATATGTATAAATCTCTTAAAATAAAATATTCTATTATTTAATTGGAGAAACTTTAATTTATTAATATTATTAACTATTTATTATTTTAATTGAGATATATAATTAAAAATAGAAGCTTACTAATTATATATTAAGATTTAAATTATATAATTTATAAAATAGAAATAGTTAAGTAATCTATAAATAGGTTTATCTTAATAGAAATTATTTTTAAGACTTTAGAATAGAAGAGCTAAAAACTATTAATTATATAAATAGTTATCCTAAATTAAGAAATAAGTAAGAAAAGTTAATTAAGAAAACTATTTTATATAATTATTCTTTCACTTAGGATTAAATAAAAAAGGATTTTATAACTTTCAATAGTTATTCCCTAGGGATTATTTAAGTATTATAATTATAGAAAAATAAGTTATATATTATACTTATATAATAAGGATATTTATTATACTTATAGAAAGTTTAAGTATATTAGAAGACTTTAATATATTTTAAAAATAGGAGCTAATAATACTTATATTTTATAAGATTTAAAGCCTTCTTAATATTTTAAAATTAAAATATTAATTTATATAGAGAGATATTAGAAAAAAGGAAAAAAACTTATTAATTTAAAAATTAATAAGAATATCTTAAGTTAGAAAATATTATATAATATTAAGTTTATAGATATTAGCTTAAGATTAAAGATATTAAGTTTCTAAGGAAGAATAGTATTTAAATATAGAATATAAATTATAATTATAAAGATTATAAATAATTTTATTATAATATAGATAAAGCTTTATATATTCTAAATAAGTAATATTAATAAATATAATATAATCCTAAGGATCCCTTAGGGAAGAGAAATAAGATTTAATTTAAAATAGAAAATTTTAAACTAGACTTATTTTTTATTTATCCCCAATTATAAACTAATATATAAGGTTAAAGTAATTATCAAGATTAAAAGGTAATTTGAATATATATTAATAATCTTAATTATATTAATATTAATAAAGAGAGAATAATAAAATACTCTATAATAACTTATAGGAAATCTAAATTAAAAGAAGATTAACTTTAATTAATTACTATTAGAATATTAAGAGTAAGTTTATATTTTTAATATAAGAGAAACTAGTATTTTTATAGAAGGAAATACTAATATATTTATAATAGAATTAGAGGAAAGTAAGGAGTATTTATAAAGCTTTATTTATTCTTTTGTAGAAAAAGAGTTAGAAGAATTATATCAATACTTTATATTAGCTTTTAAAAAGGGATAGATTAGGATATTAAAAAGCTTTATAGGAGTATTAATCCTATTTATTTTGAAAAAAATAAATAAACTAAAACTATATATAGACTATATAAACTTAAATAACATTATTATTAGGAACTATATATTACCACTACTTATTAATAAGACTTTAAACTATTTAAAAGAAGCATTATAATGTCTTAAATTAGATTTGAAAAATATGTATTATTAGGTCTTTATTTAGTCAGGAGATAAATAGAAAATAGTATTTTAGATATAGTATAGGTATTTTGAGTATAATATAATATTATTTAGTCTAATAAATATATTAGTAACTTTCTAAGTATACATTTATAATACTTCAGTAGGTTTTATAGATATTATAGATATTACTTATTTAGATAATATTCTAATATTGATTAAAACTAAGGAGAAATATAATAAAAGAAGTATTAAGCTAATTATTAATTATAAAGCTTTATATTAATTTAGAGAAATATAACTTTTATATATAAATAATTAAGTTTTTAGACTTTATTATCTCTTTTAAAAGTATTATGATAGAAGAAGAGAAAATATTAGTAATTAAGGAGTAGCTACTACTTATTAATATTAGGGAAATCCAGATTTTCTTCGGGTTTATAAGGTTTTATAGGAGATTTATTTAGAATTATCTTAAAATATATATTATACTTATTAATAAGTTAATTAAATGAATAGAAAGAGAGGATATAATAACCTTTAGGATATTTGAAGTTTTAGAAAATCTATAAAATAAATTTATTTAAGTATTCATTCTATAATATTATAATTTAATCTTTCTAATTTATATAGAAATAGATATTTCTAATTTTACTAAAGAGGTAATAGTTATTTAATTAGAAGAAAGATAGTAATAACTACTAGTTTATTTTTTAAAGAAATTAAGAAGAATAGAGTTTTAAATATAGGATACTAGAGATTAAACTACTAGTTATTTATAGAGTAGTATTTATATAAAAATATTACTTTCTATACTTACAGTATAAAATTATTCTTCTTACTAATTATTTAAGTTATTAGTATTTAGTAGTAAAGCTATAGTTTAATAGCTATTAGGTGAGATTTTCTTAAGATATATTATTATTTAATTATATTATTAACTATTAATTAGAGAAGTAAAACTTAGTAAATAGTCTATTAAGATAATTAGATTATTAACTTATAGAAAGAGAAATCTAAAGAATTAGAAGTATTTTTTTAGAACATATTTTAAGTTAGTTCTTAGATAAAATAGTAGTAATATTTCTCTAGGGTTAAATTTTAATAATATATTTAAAAGATATTATTCTAGAGAAATTAGAAGAGATATTAGAAGAAGAGATTTAATAAGTTTAGAAAGAGATTACTATTAGGGGAAGAAAGGGGTTATATTAAAAGGATAATAATTAATCTATTACTAAAAAAGAAAAGGTTTTAAAAGAAATTAGTTATCTTAGATAGATATTAACTTTAAGTAGACTTATTAATAGTTGTTTATAATAAACTTTTGAAAGGATATTGAAATATTATTAAGATATATAAGAAGTTAGGATAAATAGACTAATAGAAGTTTATAAGAAAAAATATTATAAAATATATATTAAGATATATAATATATTAGTAATTAAAGTTTTAATATTATTTCTTATATACTAAATTAGCATTTCCATTAGTATCCATTAGTTTATAGTGATATATTAATATACATTTTGATATTAAATTACCTGATTTAATTATATTTTAAGGGAAAAATTATAATAGTATATTAGTAGTAATTAGTTAATTTATGAAGTATGCATTCTACTTACTAATAATAGACTTTCTAATAATGAATAAGTTAATAGTTTTCTTAGTAAATAATATCTTCTTTAAATATAGAGTTTTGCAAATAATTATATCTAATAGAAGTTTACTATTTACTAGTAGATTTTAGGCTCTTATTACTTACCTACTAGTAATTAATGTGAAAGGCTGGCCCTAAAGGGGCGTAGTGCTATAGCCAATAGCAGCTCGGCCTTCAGTACCCGTATGCGCGCGCGCGCATACGAACAGTACTACCAATTGAGCCACCGTCAAAAGGTACGTAACAATAAGTCGTCCACTTTTTGTCTGGCTGCACTTAAGTAGGGTGTGCTATACGGGGCTGGCCCGTAACACTACCTACCCTCTCCCGCTCCTGCCACGCCGCACTACCTGCCTGTTGTGGCTTCATAGTAGGGGCTTCTGAGCGCTTAAGTAACATACCCCCAGCGTCGCTGTTAGCCAGGGAACATCCAAATGTAAATCGCCATATGTGCCACAGATCGAACCCTAGATTATGGGGTTGACTTATTATAGATATCCTTCGACTGGGGACTGGAGCAGCAGGAGGCCTTCCTCACACTAAAACACCTCTTTACTATAGAACCAGTCTTACAGATATTTAACCCTAATGCTCTAACTACAGTAGAGACTAACTATTCCAGGTTTACCCTAAGTACTATATTAACCTAGGATAATAGAGCTAGAGTAAGGGACCTAATAGCTTTCTACTTCTAATATCTAAGTTTTATACAATTTAACTATCTAATCTATAATAAAGAACTCCTTATAGTATTAACTTATTTAGAAATATAAAAATTAGAACTATAGAATACTAAGAAGTTTAAAATTCTTACTTATTATAAAAACTTTAAATATTTTATGAAGAAACAGTAATTAATAGAAAGGTAGGATTAATAAGTAGAAGAGTTATTCCAATATAACTTCTATTATAAATACTAATTAGATATCTAAATAGTAATTTTTAATATTCTCTCTAAGGGGAAATAAGATATTTCTAGAAAATAAGATACTAAGAAGTAATAAGAATAAATAATATAAGTTACCTTAAATATTATTATTCCTAAATCTTTTTAAATAAGATATATAATTACTAGTAAAATTTAGATCTTTAAGGGGAGATTAGACTTATAAGAGATATAAAACTATACTATCAAGAAAGATTCTTTATATTAATAGGTTTTTATAATAATTTAATAGGAGAAGTATAGTTTTCCCTCTGACTTTTATATTAAAATCTAGATTATTAAATATATTTGTAATATAATAAGGCAGCTTACTTTTAGAGATAGATTTTAAATACTAAGTAGTAAAGATAGAAATAGCCTTTTTAATAAATTTAGAACTAGATTAATATAAGAGTTATATAGTTCTTTTTTATAATTATAATATATTCTAAATATAATAATATACTAAAGATTATAAACTACTAGTTCTATTGGAGTTTTATATAGTCAGCCCCCCGCCTAATAGGTAGCTTTAAACAACACCTAGTAAATAATCTCTATAATAGGAAAATACTTAGTTATATACTATAGCTTATCTATATTTCTATAGGTAAATATAGTTAAAAAGACTTAGTAGTATAGCTATTAGTTTAAACCTAGCTCTAATTTAAAAGCTATATATATATAGAAGCTAATAGATAATAGAAAAGTAACTAGATGTATAAACTTATTAATATAAGCTTTATAATAATTAGTAGTAGCTTTAAAGTATTAAACTTACTATAATAATACTTATAATATTAATTTATACTAACTAGATACTAATAATACTACTAATATATCCTAATAATACTAGCTATAGATATAAAAGAAAGCAACAGACTACTATAGACTAGCTAACTATCCTTTAAAGTATGAGCTAATAGCTATTTATAATAATACTACTAATAATAATAATAATAAGAACTAGCTATTATTACTATATTTAACTCTTACAATTTTAATATAAATATTAATCTTATAAATGTTGTTAATAAATATAAGAACTATAACTATTTTTATAAAAGCCTAAAGGGGTTAGTTTTATATAAAAGTCATTTTACTATTTTCTCTAGCCTTCTTAAAATAGTTATAATTATATTTAAGTTCAATATTTTATTAGAAGATAAAGCTATTAGTAGAACTAAAAAAAAATACATTCAAAATAATAAAGAAGAACCTAATATCTAAATGTAAAGTATTTAAAGATAATTCTGAATATTTTAAATATATCTTAGAAGTAGCCTATTAGGTATCTGAAAAGATATATATATTGAAGTTTATTATAGAAGTTATTATTAGCTAATAGTAGGAAAGATATAACTTAACCTTAAATATATTATATTATATACTATTAGTATAATCTTATTATAATTTAAAGATTTGAAGTAATTATAGCTATAGCTGTTAGTATAGGGTAGGTTAGAGTATAAGTCCTAGCTGGAAGCTAAATATTCTCTATATAAAGCGAAAGACTTCTACTAGTTCTATTAATCTAAATAACTTTAAAATATCTACTGACTCAGATATAATTTTGATATATATAGGGATATTCATATCTATAAGTAAGTAAAAAAAAGGGTTTTAAAGTTCCTCTTAATATCTAACTAGTTATATTCTGACTTATTAATAGATTTTATTATTAATTTACTTCTTATAGAAAGCTGAAGTAATTATTACTTTTAAGTTATCATAAACTAATTAGGTAAAGTTCCTATATTAGAAAGAATAGATAGTATAGAAGTAGAAATATATATCTAGTAGTTCTTTAGTTATTATTATAAGTTCTATAGTATATTATATTTTATTATAAATGATAGAAATTCTAATTAGATAAGTTACTTCTAAGAGGAATTCTATTATCTAATAAGTATTATATATTTATTAAGTATTAATTATTATTTATAGATAAAAAGAACTATAAATTTAAATAACTAAGAGATCTAAATAGTCTTAAGGGTATTAATATATTAGTTATGAGATAATTAAAATAACTTAGTATTTATTATATACACAGCCTCTAAGAACTAGTAATATAATACTATAAAAATAATACTTTTTTATAGATTATAATTATTATATCAATCCTATCTTAATAGTTAAAGATATAGTACTAATACTTAGTAGTAATACAAATCTTTCCTACTAGTTAATTAGGAAGATATACTTAGTAATAATATATATTTATATTAGGATAGTAGCTATTTAGTAGAGATTAGAAGTCTAAATAAATAAGACTCAGTTTCTTACTAATTAATACTAAGTTAATACTAAAATATAGCTAAATATTTCTAACTATAAGTTATTAAAACTTAATCAGAAATTAGTTTGTATATATTAGAAATATATAGTAGTAAAAGTCCTATTACTTTATATCATTAAACTAAATATATTACAATCTATCTACTTATAGTTCTATATAAATATCTTCTAGAAGATTATTATTAATCTTCTATTTAAATAGATAGTTATTAATAACTAGCTATTACTATTATTAAGTAATAAGAGGAAAACTAAATAGTTAGTTAAAAATGCTCTTACTATAAAGATATATTAAATAAGTAAAAAGTACTATTAAGAATTTCTTTTTAAGTAGAAAGAATATATAGATCTTATATAAGAACTAGTTAATATTATTTTAGATATATTAATACTAGAGTATTTTAAAGGGGTATATAAGTTAAGAAAAAATAATAATAGCAATTTAACTTATAGTTTATAGCTAAGTAGTAATTAGGGAGGAAAGAGGTAATATTATAAATTATATTTAGATGACTAGCTAGAATTATACCTAGATATTTAATATTAACCTTTATATCTAAATGAGGTTCTAATAGGTCTTAAGTAGTATTATATATATAGATTTTTCTAGGCTTTTATAAATACTTCTCTTTTACCCCTTAGTTCTAAATAAATAGTACCTTATGCTACTTATAGTTAAATAAGCCTAGGTCTAGCTCTTTATAATTAAGAAGAAATTAAGTATAATATATTATCTATAAACTAATAAGTAAATAGAATGATAAAATTAGAATATAGAATATTTGTTAAGGATAATAGTTAATTTTAATTAGGATAGTTAAAGTAGTTATTTATAGCTAAATTTATTTATAATATTTTAATCTATAATACTATTAGAGTTATATTAAGAGACATTTTAATAGGTTATTTATTAAAAGGATTTTATAATAGCTTTTTAGAAAGTATTAAAATTAAAGTAGTCTTTATAGTAGAAGAGGAAGTAAAATACTTCTAATTATATTAATAATAGTTAAAAGCTTTACTAGAAGAAGGAAAAAGAAGATATATCAAGTAGTAGAATAAGAAGAAAAAGTAGTTAGATTTTAAAGTTAGTAATTATATATTATTATTTATTAAGTATATGTTAAAGATATAATTAGTTAAGAAATTATCTAATTAATATTTAGGATTTCTTAAAGTAGTATAAATAGTTAATAGGAGTTCGGTATTAAAATTTAATTTAGATAAAAGGTATAGGATCTATAATATTTTCTTTCTATTATAATTAGAAATGTATAGAAGTTATTTATAAAGAGTTTAAGTAGTCCTTATTAAAGACCTAAAAGATAATATATATAGAATGAATTATATAGTAGATTATAAAGGATTATAAAGAAATTATGATCATTTAGTTAAGTAGAAGGAGTATAGAATAAAAGAAAATCTATAGGATTTTTAATAGAATATATTAATAAAACTAAAGTTAGAATGTAAAGAAAGTTTCTTAGGGATTATGAGTAGGTTATATAGGGAGTAATATATTTAAGTTATTAGTAAAATGAGGCTAGGAAACTTATATTAGCTTAACAGTTAAAGAAAAAATATAGTACAATCTAAAAATAATAATTAATCTTCAAAAAGAAGAAAGGGATAATAATATTAATATCTTATTTTAATATTATAAGTAGTAATAAAAGGATTAGCTTTAGATAAAAGATTAATAAAAAGATAGTATAAAGTAAGAACTATAAGAGTAGTAATATAAGTAGTTTAAAGAGATATTAGAATATACTTAATAGCTATAAGAATAATTTATAAGAAGAAGGATAGAAGTATATTAGAATATACTTCTTATTATATATAGTAGTATAATAAGAATACTTATTATTAATATTTAAAATAATTAGTAGAAATAGAAAAAAAGAAGTAATAGAGATATATTAGTAATTCTATAGTAGAAAGGGGGTAGTAAGATATTACTAAATAGTTTCTTAGTAGTTATAAACTAGAAGTAGTAATAATAAGAGATAGAATATATAAAGTTATTATTATTATTATTATTATTACTTAGAAAGATATAAGGGGTATATAAGAATTTAGTAGTTCTTTTTTTTAAATAGTATTTTCTTTCAAATAGAAAAAAGAATAAGGAGAAGAAGTAATAGGAGAATAAAAGTAGGAATAGTAGGAATAATAGGAATAATAGGGATAGATATTATAGTTATTATTATTATTATTTTTAATAACTTAGATAAAAGGTTGTTAATAAAAGAGAAAATGAGATTGATTTATATATAAAAATGAAAGTTTGGATAATAGAAAAGGTTTTCTTTTAGTTAAAAGTGGTTAAGAGTTTCTTTAGTATAGAGGATAATAGAATTAATAATAAAAAAGTTATTTATAAATTATTAAGAAGGAATAAGAGGAGTAGTAAAGAGAATAATATTAGTTTCTAGGATTAGATAAATCATAAAATATACTTTATTTTAATCTAATTGATAGAAATAGTATCTCATAGAATAAATAGGAAGAAGAGACTTATAAGTTATAATCAGAAGAAGTTTAGTATAATTTTTATAAGAATTAAGAAATTATAATTATAATAATTATAAAGTCTTCATAGTTAGGAGTAAAGAAGAAGTTTCTCTAATATTTCTATAACTAAAGGAGATTAGTTATACTATAAAGAAGTTTTAGGTTAATTAGAATATAATTATAATTAGAATATATTTTAAGAATTTAATATTAACTAGGACTTGATATTAAGAAGCTAAAACATAAAGCTTAGAATAAATATTTAGGTTTTAACTAAAGAAAAATACTAGAGAAAGAGTAGAATATTATTACTTTATACTAATGTTTTAGTAATTAAATCTTAAAAATAGGATTTCTAAGAAGGGGGATTATATTAAGTTATTATAGAGAAAGGGAGTATTAGGGGGTTATTAGAACTTCTATATATTAACTTCAATTATTAGAATAACAGATATTTCAATAATATAAGGGTTTGTATAAGTATAAAACTATAGTTAAATAGGAGGAAAGTTTAATTTTAATAGTTATATAGTATAATATATACTTATTAAGAGATCTTATTATTTAGTATGAACTTAGTTTGATATAAATCTACTTCTAAATACTATTAAAATAAGTACTAGCTACTTAGGCTAAAATAACTAGACTAAATAAATAGAATAACTTCTTTCAAACTTAATCTTATAGTAAGAGAAGATAAGGAGACAAATCTGTAACAGTATATTAAATAAGAAATACTATATTTAGATTTATAGTATAAAAAATATCTTGATTATAAAAGTAATATTCAGAAATCTAAAGGGTAGAGTAGTATGTAAATTATATATCTCTTCTTACTATTTATAAGATGAATACTATAGATATAAGCCTATAGCTTATATATATATATTCCTTATATAATAAAAGAAGTTTTAGGCTTAGGCCCATTAAAATACTTACTTTTTATAAAGATTATGAAATTTAATATGCTAACTACTATACTTCTAAATAAAAAAGCTATATATAGTAATTAGGTAATTAATAATTTCCTTGATTTTTTAGCTATTAGAATAGGCGACAGTTTAATAAATAAAAACGTTTTATTAAAATATAGATATCTTTTTAAGATATAACTAGACTTTTTTATCGCTTTATAGATTCATAAAAATATATTAGAGACTTATTTATATAATTAAAAGCCTTTTATAAATTTAGAATTATAATTATATTAAAAGTTTTCAATTTATTCAAAGTAATTATTAGTTTATCCAGAGGGTAATATATGCTATATATAATCTTGCTATATAGGTATAAAGTAGTATTCTAGTTATTTATTATTATTATTCTTATATTATATAGTGTGAGGTATTATATAAAGCTTTAGATCTATAGTATAATAATTACTTACTAATTGCTATATAATTAGCTATCGCTAGTATTAGGTACTAACTATTAATTACTAATAGGATATGAAAAGTATACTACTATATATATAGTAATATATATAGTTACTATATATTTTATAGTATAATATAATAAATATTAGTAACTTTTCTTTCTACTATATATCTTAATGCCTATCTATTTAAATAAAAAATAGTACTTTTAACAATCTTTACCTTTTTATCTTAATAATATTTAAATACTTATTTATTTATTCTATCCAAATTATCTATCTTTCTATTTAAATAGCTATATAGCTTGAATTAATAAACTTCTTGAAAGTATAGTTTAGTATACCTTTTATAAGAATATTAGTAATATTGTTATTTCTCTTGATATCTTATATTTTATAGAGTTTATAGTATTTATATAACTATTTTAATATTATAATATTAACTATAAGGTATTTCTCTTTAGTAGTATTAAGTTTTATAAGATATTTATAAAGTGAGTATAAATTAATATATATAATAGTTAGGTTATAAAGAAGTTTTTAATCCTAGAAGATCTTCTTAAGTAATATAACTTTAGTATAAGTAAAGTCTATATTAGTTATTATAATATAAATCTCTAAAATAAATATACTCCTAGTAATTCTTTTATTTTTTATAGAAGAATAATATATAAGATTACTATAAAGGTTAAACTAATTATTACTAGTAGTAGTTTTAAAGCTTAAAATTATTATAAATTCTAATTAAAATAAGAAATTAGTATTATTAGTAAATAAGTTAGTAATAAAAATATACAAATATATTTTAGAGAGGTTAAATAATATGAAGTTAAAGTTATAGTTAAAATATTTAATTTATTACTTAAGGAATTTATTAAGTATAGTAGTATTATTACTTAAATGTTATTATTCTTATACTATATAGGAGAAGTTGAATAATACTTTAAGTTAATATATTAAGATAAGATATACTTTATATATATATTATTTAATATATGTTTTTTAAGTATTTTGCATATTCTATATATATTGATAAGGGCGAGCGTTTGCCTTTAGTATTTTTAGTATAAGTAGAAGGTATTACTATTAAGTAATAAGATATTTCTATTAAATATTGGTACTATTACTTTTAAGAAGACTATTTTAAGTTTAGCTTTAAATACAACTTGTTAGAGTTTTTATTTTTATAGTATAGGAAGGTAGTAAGTATTTAAAAAGCTAAAAGTACTATTAGTTTGTACATTTATAAAGCTAAAAGTATTATTTTTAGAATATAAGATAAGGAAGTACAAATCATATATCAATATTTCTATTTATAATTATGTTTTATAGTATTTAGAATAAGTTGCCTATTAATAAGTATTAGCTTTAATAAAGTTATATAGTAATTGGATAATAATTATAATAGACCCTAGGAGGTATTAATCCTTAAGATATAAGGATAGTTTGATTATAATATATTCGATAAGTTCTATTTCAACTTTGATTAAATTTGTATAATATTATAGAACTATATTGTTATACTAATAGACTAGAGAAGAGCTAGAGTTAGAGCTAAAATTAACTATTAGCCATTTTATTAGATTATTAGTAATCATATTAGTATTTCGAATTTATTATTATTTCTAAAGTTTTAAACTATAAGTTTCAACTTCTTATATTTTTTGTTAGTATTTTTAATTTTAATTCTATTATAGTTAATATAAAATTTAAAATGATTATAAGTTTTATAGAAGATAGGGTTATACTAAATGATTTCCATAATAATATTAGTAATAATACCTTTAATTTTCTTTTAAATTGAGTTTTTAAATAATAGCTTAAATATTATAATATCATTCCTTTTATAGAAGTTGAAAAATTAATATTATATTAAATTATTGATTAATTATAAGGTATATTATAAAATAGAGTTATTATTTGAAATTAAGAGAAAGTAGGTTATTCTTATATATTATAAGATTTAGAATAGGTTAGATCTAAAGTATTTAGAATTAAAATAGTATATTATTAACTATTTAAATAAGGAGGGGATAATTATTATTAATAGTAGTAATATTACTATTATTATAAATAATAGTAATTTATAGTATTTATTAAGTATTCTGAAGTTCTATAAGAATAACTATAGCTAAAATTGAAGTATTATTATAAGAATACATATTTTTATATAATATTAAATCTCTTATGATAGTAATATAAATTCATATAGATTTCTTATAAGTACTTTTAAGTATTAGTATTTTAAAAGGTATTAATATTTCGCTAATATAACTTAATAAGATCTCTTAATTATTATTCTTAAAGTATAGTTTTATAGCTATAGATTAAAATTCTTAAGAGTTATAAAGAAGCTTAAGAATATATATCTTACTATATATAGTAAAAAGGTAATATAAATCTTATTAGTTATTTTTCTCTTATTATATATATACTAGGGATCAGAATAGAAAAGTTATAATATATAAAGTATCTAAGCTATTACATATTACTAAAATAATATTAATAATATACTTAGTATACTCCTAGTAGATCTCTTTAATAATCTTATATATAATATAAGCCTAAATAATAATATCTAGAGAGGAAGCTAAATCTTCTATAAAAAAGGGATATATTTTAAAAATAAATAGAATAAGTATAAAGCTATTAGACCTAGTAATATTATTAATTACTTTATATACTACCTAAAGAAATACCTTTTAAATAGTAATAAGTATCTTATTATAATAAATCTTATATATATAATAGAAGAATATATAATATTATTCAACCTTACTAATACTATTATATACCTTAATTGGAATAATATAAACTATTAATCTTATTATTTTTACCTCTAATCTAAAATATTCAGATTAAAACATTATACCTATATTAATAGTAATACATTTAGGAAAACCCTAATATATATTAATCTAATATACCTTAAGAGCCTCCCATATTACTTTCACTAAGATATTTAATAAAAATTAAACAATATTAAACACTATTATAATATTAATAATATAGAGTATAAAGTAGCTATTAATATAAATAATATTAATAATAATCTTAAAGTTAAAATCAATATCACTATAAATAGCAAAATAAAAATATAATAAAGCTATACTATATATTTAACACTAGTAATCGTACTTCTTAAGTACTTTAAAAATATAATATTTAATTAGATATCCTACTTTATTAAAAGTATAATAGAAATATATAATAATTAGATATCTAAAATAATAGTAGAGTTTCTATATCTCTATCTCTATAAGATATATAGAAGTAATTATTCTCTCTTTATTAAAAAGTAGCTATAAATACCCCTATATTTAGATAACTAAGATAACATTTTTACTTTAATAGAACTAGTTATAAATATTATTAAATATAATACTAAGTTAATCTAAATCCACAAGGTAGAATAAAAAAGAAATATTATATAATACTATATAAAATATAATAATACCTAGAAATATAAAAATATTAATTATTCTAAATATAATAATTAGAAACATTCAACTAAAATATATTATTACTAGTTTGCCTTATAGAAGCATAAAAATTATAAAGAAATTAACTATCTACTTAAATATAGTAAACTAGAAGTACCTAGTAGTTAAAAAGCTAGCTATATTTAAATTGGATAAAATACCTTAAAAAATAATACTTAAATAATAGTCTTTAAGTATAAATATAGATATAAGAACTATAATACCGCCTTTTTTAATATTTCTACTACTAAAAGTACTATTTTAAATAAGAATATAGAATATTACTTAGTCTTAAAAGATTCTTATAATTTTATTTCTATTTAAAACAATCACATCTTTACTAAAAAATAATATTAAAAACTATTTAGAAGGAATAGTAGTCTTATCTTTAAAGTTATACTATATTTAATATTATATAATAATATCATCAGACTCATAATCTCAAAAGGAATTCTTAAAATTATTATCTAAATTATTAATACCTTTATAATTTATAAAAGAAACTTAATATACTATTATAAAATATATTTTAAAATTAATATTTAACTTATACTAATTAAAAGAAATATACTTCTCCTTAAAAGTATACCTTATAAACTAACAACTTATTTTACTATATATATAATACTTCTTATTTAAATAGCTATATATAGTTAGATAAAAAGAATAAGTACTATTGAGAATAAATAGTTATAAGTTTTATAAGATTATATAAATAGAATATTAAATACTATATAGTATAAT
>QAPF01000347.1:0-38979 GCA_004367935.1 Colletotrichum sidae | reverse complement strand
TATATTTCTATTAGTTTTTTAAAACTATTATATAAACTTAGTACTATTATTTTTTTTATTATTAGAAAGTTTGATATTTTTTATTTCTTAATCTAAAAGTTTAATAAGTTATTAACTTTTAAAAAATATTCCCTAAGAATTAGAAGAAGTAGAAAAAGTTTAATATTTAGTAGATATAATAATATTTTTTTCTAGATATTATTAAATAAATTTTATAAGGTTAATTTATTAAATAGGAATAATTAAAATATTATAACTAATTCTAGGTTTAATAGAAGTAAGTTTATTAGTAGTAAGTTAAAGTTATAATATATAGGTAATAATATTATTATTATATTAATAAGATTAGGTTTTTAAGGTTTATAATAATTAAGTATAAGTTTAATAAAAAAGTTATAAAACAATTATAAGTAAGATTAGAAGTTTTTTAGTAAGATTTATAAAGTTAATTACTAAAGAATTATAGAAGTCTAATTTCAAGTAGATTTAAGCTTATTCTATATATAAGTTTATAATACTATAAATTTTCCTTCTCCTATTAATATTATACTATTTTTTATTAATCTAAAAATAAGAAGTAATTACTACTTATAAATTAGTAATTACTTAGCTTTACTAATTACTTTAGGAATCTACTAATTAATTACTTATCCCATAGAATAATTACTTATTTCTTATTATTATATAATTTATACTATAGTTCTTCTATAGTCTAATAGGTCCTTATTATATTTTTCCTTTTATATATATAAAATACCTTATAGCTACTAGGTGCTCTATACTTAGCCCTAGTCCTATTAGGTTGTAATAACTCTTTTATAATAATAGAAAATTTAAACTTAAATTTAAATATATAAGTTTAAAAGAAGTAGATAGTTATATATAAAAAGATTACCTAATAGTATTTACTAGGATGATTAGACTAATAGAATGAATTATAAATATTAGTATAAATTAAACTTAATAGTTTAATAACCTATTGAATAGTATTATCTATATATAGTTTAATAGCTAGATAGCTATAAATATAAACCTTATAGAAATAGGCTAAAATTTCTACTTATAATATAATATTAATAGCTATCTCCTATAGTTACTACAAACTACTTATACTAAAACATATTAACAAATAGTACTAGATATTAAAACTAGAAATATTAACTAAATAAATTATTAAACTAACTATTAAGTTACTATCAAACTTATTAATAATATAGAGCTTTCTATATAGTATAGCTATAAGTATGATTATATTATTAAATATTACTATAATTTTAAACTTATTAAAAATAAATTAAATATTCGAAATAACTAGTTAAACTATTAAGATAAAGTCAAAACTTCTAGTAGGTAAGAATAAGGTATTTTAAAAGATGATTTCAAGAGTAGTAGTATTTAACAGCTTGATCTTATAAATATTAACTATTTATAATATAATTAAACCTCTTATTCTATAAGTAGACTTTCTATTAAAAAGTATAATACTAATAAAATTATATAGAAAGTAAGAGGAATACTAAGAACAACTAGAATTAAAAATATAAACCTTTTATAATAATTTAAAGATCTATTAATTAATTATTAGTAAGCTAATAGTTATTATAGTAATAAAGTGAAAAGCTAGCGCTTCCTAAGTCTTATTAGTATCTATAGCTTTTTAAATATAAAAAGTTGATAGTATTATAAAAAGTTTTAAATCTTACTAGTAATATAATAGATTCTATATAATAGTTATAATAGCCCTAAGGCTTATATCTTTAGTAATTGAATTATCTGAATTACTATTTTTATCCTTCTAATAAGCTTAGTAAGCTGTATTCTCCTTTTAATATTAATTAAATTATACCTTAAAGTAGGATTACTTCTTAAAATAAGCTATTTTAATATAACTAGTTTTCTTATAATAATTATAATAGGATTAACCTTCTATTATTATAAAGAGAGAAATCTAAACCTTAATACTATTAATATACTAAGAGATTACTTATTCTTCTTATTCAGCTATTATAATTATTTTATTAAGAGTTATAATATTCTTTTTTTTACTATTAGAAGTTTTAAAGGGAAATAAGTTATATAATTAATTAAATAAGGTAAGGAATATAGTATAATCTATATTAAAACTACTAAGAAACTTATATATAAATAGTAATTTATAGATTTTAATATTTTTATATAAATCTTTAAGTTGAGAAGAAACTTCCTATAGTTTTACTATAAAGTAAATAACTAAATTATATGTAGAAAATATCAAAATCTTATAATTCTTAATCTATTTATTAAATATAATAGTTTTAATTAGAATAAAGTAATCTTTAAGAATCTTTATAACTAGTATAATTATGAAGTATTCTTACTAGCTAGCTCTAGTAGCAGCATTTTCTATATCTAGCTTAATTAAAATAGCAATTAGGATCTAATAAGGTTTATTTTTAAGTTAGAAGTAAATAAGTATAATAGCTTTATTATACTTATTATACTAAATATTCAATTATTTAATAGAAGCTCTAGTATTTTTATTTCTATATATAAGTATAGCTTTATAGTAGTTGAAGAGGCTTAAGTAGCTTATTATATACAAATAGTCTATTACATCTTATTTCTAGTAAACCTAGCTAGCTGAAGATTTAAACCTAGTAATACTAATTAGACTTATTATAATAGAGATCTTTTTAATAGCTTCTATCTTTTAAAGCTTTAATATATAACTTAAGTATCTATTTAATGTATTAATATTACTTCTACTAATTACTTTACTTATAAATCTATAGAACTAAGAATTACTTCTAATAGTAATTATTTAATATAAAACCTTTAGTAAAGAATACTAAGTTAATAAGATTTTTTAATAATTTTATAAGAGTTTGTTAATATACTTTAATATTAGGGTTTCAGAATAATGCGTTATAGTATCAAGGAGGTTTAGTTAGATTAGGTGAAGTTTATTATTATCTCTTATAATAGTAAAATAAATCTAATAAGTTAGAAAATTCTATTTCATAATTAAATAGTTTAATAAAACGGGTTTTAAAACTATTAAAAACTTTTTTATTAATATCTAATATATTAATAAACTAAGAAGTATTATAAGAAGATTTAAATAGTAATAATAATTATATAATTAGATTAAAAAATCTAAAATTATTGAAATTAGAAAGTATCCTATTAGAATTAATATAACTAGTTATAATTATAATTAATATTAATATTATAATACTAGAACTATAATTTGAAGACTAATAATTAGTAAATTTTATAAAGTCTTTCTTAGCTTATAAGTATTTATTTATAAGATAAAAGAAGTATAATTTATTTAAGAAGTAAGGAGTTTTTAGCTATTTAATGGATTATAACTTGAGGTTATAATATATTAGAATTACTAATACTATTATAAGGATTCATTAGACTATTTATAGTTCTAATAGGTTTCTAAGATATTTATATTTAATAATAGTATTTATAATAAGTTTTATAATATTCTTCTAGTTAACTAAAGAATATTCTTTTTATAATATTAAATATATAAGTAACCTTATAAATAGAATAGTTAGCTTTTAAAAGTCTTATTTTTAATATATTATATTCTAAGATACTAGTATAATATTCTGTTTATTATGAATTTAGTAATATTAGAATAATTAGTATTATCAAATATAAGAACTAGATTATTTAGCTTGTTTAATATATAGTATCTAGGTTTATAACTTATTAAAAGATAGATAGATAGTTAATTAGGTAGAATATTTATTAATTAGTAGAAGGTCTAGTAGTAGGCTTATAGCCCTTATTATATATAAATAAAAGCATTATGCCTATGTCTGATGAGGTAGTACAAGGTGGGTACAGCCCATAGGCTGTATTCCAACAAACTCCTCGTCGACGGCTAAGGACTACGGGATTGGAGGTGGCCTCGTCGGGTGCCGCTACACGATGGAGTCAGGAGACTCTTGTCTTGCCTAGCTTTTAACTGTCTGGCGCTTGGGATCAGCAGCTGGCGTTGGCGTCGATTGGTGGTGGAAATGGTTCTGCAGCTTCTATCATCCCTTCTTTGCTGGGACGCGCCGGTCGGTAAGCGACATGTGCCAAGAGTCCCAAGTTGCGGCGTTTCTTGCAAACATCATCATCACGCATGTCGTCTGGTTCTTCAGCTGAACTTCGGGAATACAAGCATGCACGATGGGCTCCTGTGACGTCAACTCACGACTGCAACGCTGGACCGCCATAGCAATGCACGTTGCGATGGTTGCGAATCAGGTTCTGTCGGAGCCACGGGCTACTAGAGGGATCTTGGAATACGACAAGGAGAATTTCTGCTTCTGTCCAAGAGCCCATCTCGCGTGGTGCCACCCCGCTCAAGCATGTTGGCTCTTCACATTGAAGACGTTTAGCTAAGATCATTGGCAAGACTGTCTACGTCGATCCTGAACCACACGACTGCATATTCCCTCGCATTTTATTGCATGCCATGAAGTCGACATGGCCAGGCAGATCCCGGCGAACCCAAAGATTTTGCCATGGATCAACCATCAAAACATAAGTCATCTTGCTCAGGATGCTATGGGCAACCTCAGCCACTGTACTACATCAGGAAACATTTCATCAATAATACCTCAAACCGCTGTTATTCAAGCACAGTCTAATGTTGGTATCCACATCTCAAGAACCCTCCAGCTGGCGGGCCGCTCACGGCTTCCACCGCCTGACCATGATGTGCATAACCACATAAGTGACTGCGCCCACGCCCAACATGCCGGAAATGACGCCGAACCCCTTCAGGTACTTGGGAGAGTCCCCGGTCGGGAACAGGTAGGCGCCGTAGATCTGGGCCAGGTTTCCGAGGGCATTCATCAGCGCCAGGGCGATGGCGCGCACCTCGGCGTCCATGCTGCCAAAGGTGGAACTGGCAAACGCCAGCGACATGGAGTTGGAGGCCCAGAGGCCGGCCGCCATGAGAACCAGGAGGATGTACCTGGCGGTGAAGTTGTAGACGACGCAGACGACGATGGACGTGATCATGCTGAAGGTCAGCCAGGCCGCGATGACCAGACCGCGGTGCTCGGGAATCCTGTCTCCAAAGTATCCGGTGATTGCCGTGCAGACAAATGCAAACGCGTAGATGGGGACCTGTAGCGCAAAAGGCATTAGCATCTGATCAAAGGCGTTATAACGGGCAACATGGCAACATACAGTCATGTACTGGGCCTGGACGGTGGAGGTGAAGCCAAGGCCATGGACCAGGGTAGGGTAGAAGTAGGACAGTGTCGAAGAGCCAACAATGACCTGGTAAACGGGTTAGTTTCGATTCTCGAAAGTCTTCGCCCCTCACAACAAGAAAAGCATACCATGTATCCGAGGACGAACCCCCAGGTTCTCCAGTCCCGAAGGGCCAGCATGAACCCCTGGGCCTTGCCCAGCTTTTCGTCCGCAGATCGTACGGTGACGTGATCCTCCTGGAGACGGGCTACGGCGATGGCACGCTCGCGCTCCGTCAGTCGCTTCGAGGTGGACGGAAAGTCGAGGAGGATGAAGGCGGAGATTCCAGCCCATCCGATGGTGGCAACTCCCTCGACCTGGAGAGTGTTAGTCGACTGACAGATGACTGATTATGTCTTTTGATGCCATTTGCCGTTTCCTTTTGAAGAGGATTGGAGAGCCAACGCAAGTAGCCGGCGCGCGAACACTATTTCTCACCACCACCACAACCACCACCACCTACAACGCACTCCCAAAGGAACAAAAGCCACAACAGTAAAGAAGAACTTACGATAAAAAGCCAGCGCCACCCACGGATTCCGTGTGCTCCTTCGAGTTCGCTCGTGATGGCGCCCGCCAACAGTCCGCCAAAGGCGCCGGAGAGGATGGCGGCGGACATGAAGACTGCGAACCGCCTCGACTGCTCGGCACGGCGGTACCACGAGGATATGATGAGCAGGATACCTGGGGCGAAACCAGACTCCATGATACCAACGAACTGGAAACAGTCAGACATCGAGTCCCAGCCAGCAAAGGTATGCAGATGAAGAGGCAACTGACCACTCGGAGGATGATGAGATGGTGGTAGTGCTTGACGACAGACATGATGCAGGTCAAAACACCCCAGATGGCCATGATGAACGGCAGGTATAGGGAAGGGCGGCTTCGGACGAGAATCATGTTGGATGGCGGTTCGAACAGGACGTAGCCGACTGCGACAAGTTAGTATCACGTCCAAACAACATCGTAGGATTGCTCAGGTAGACTGTAGACTTACTAAAGAAGACGATGAGCACAATGCTGTACTGGTCAGAAGAGAGACTGAGGTCGTCGGCCATTCCGGCAATCTTGGCATTTCCGATGCTGGAGACCTGTTAGGTGCGATCACGGATGAAAACGCAAGATGCTTACTTGGTTCTGTCCATGTAGGACAACAGGTACATGAGCCTTGGGACGCATCTGTCAGTGGTTATTTCCTAGTAGATGAGCTTGTGCTCCTACCAGATTGTCGGCATCAGGAAGAGATCAATCTTCTTGACGAGTGCCTTCTCCTCCTCAGGAGTCCAAGTCAGAGTCTCGCCGGAAGACTCGATGTGTTCCGGCGAGTTGCCGAGCTCCTTCTGATCGTTGACCTCCATGCTTGGCGAGGAAGACGATCTCTGGTTGACCATGGTCCCGTGTGTTCGAATCGAGTTCCGTGCGGCTGGAGAAGCTGTGAGAGTCTTGGCGTCTGGGGAAAAGGGGGTAAGAGAATGGGAGAAGAGACAGTAACCCGTTGCCTGGGAGGTTGCAAAAGACACAACTCCGACACGGCCACGCGATAGGTAGTGCTTTATACAACCCCAGAGAGGCCGGTGGTCAACTCGCGAAGATGTTGAGTCCCGGTTGAAACCAACGACAGATTCCGCACGCGTGACGGCACGATGGAACAAACTCCGCAAGTTCCACCGCGTGCTGGCCAAGAAAGCAGTCCGAAGGGACACCCCAGCCCCCGCCCAACCGACCGAACGAGCTTCAGGCTTCACCCCGTGGACGCCCCGTGGAGGAGGCGTGGCCTCTGCGTCCCCAGGATTTAGTACCCCAGATTCCGGAGCATCCAGGGTGAACCTAGGCGGGATCCGGCAAGGACGGTGTGGGCTGCCGGATGAGGGGAATCCAATCGGGAGCGTGAACGAGAGATGCTGGCGGGCGAGTGGCCTCGACGCGAAGACTCGTCCCATCTGCCTCGAAGCGAAGCCGAGCTGTCACCGAGCCTGGATTGGCTGGAATCTACGGGCCACACTGTCAACATACGACTCCATCTCACAGTTCATGACTCGGCAGATTCAGACGACACTCGCAAACTGATGGGGAATGTTGCAACCGCCTCCCCGTGTCGAAGGATGTCCTCACCACAGCTTTCTCCTCACGAACAAATGGAGTAATCATGCCGCAGATAGACTACCGTACCATGTCCACCTCCCAGAGGACCGGTCTGGGTCCGATCCGCGTAACGAGCGGAGAAGAATCCGGTAGCATGACGGTCCGCTGAATGGGTATATGATTGCGCCTGGTTCTCGCAACGCCAGCCAGTTTAGTCCGTCAGTTCAGAGTACAGTTCAAGCCGACGTCTCTACAGTTGTACATGACATCCATCACATCACAGCTCGTCAGCCCACGTCAACTCGAGATCCACACAGCTATCTGCCGCTCTCTTCCCAACTCCTCGTCTTGAACGCTTCCTTCGTCTGCAGGGAAGTCAACCTGATAAAAACACACACACACACACACACACACACACACACACATCCATCATGTCTCCTAGCGCAACCGCGGATAGCGGCAACGGTGCGGCTCCCCCTGCCGCCGCCCCTGCTGCTTCTTCTTCTTCTGCCCCCTCAACCAACCCAGAGTTCCTCAACACGCAGCCCGGCCCGGACCATGACTGGAAGATCTCGTTGAGGGGCAAGGTCATCGCCATCACCGGCGCCAACAGAGGCATCGGGCTGGGCATCGCCGAGGTCTGCCTGGCCAACGACGCCGCCGCCGTCTACTCCCTCGACCTCTTCGAGCCGGGCGACGAGTTCCGGGCCGTCCAGCAGGCCAACCCCAAGCGCCTGCAGTACGTCCACACCGACGTCACCAAGGAGGACAGCATCACGGCCGCCGTCGACGCCATCGTCGCGCGCGAGGGCGCCATCCACGGCCTCGTGGCCAACGCGGGCATGACCAGGCACCAGCCCGCGCTCGACTTTGACCGCGCGCAGCTCGAGCAGCTCTTCAACCTCAACGTCTTTGGCGCCTACTTTTGCGCGACGACGGTGGCGAGGCGCTTCATCGAGCTCGGCGTCAAGGGGTCCATCGTCTTCACCGCCTCCATGACGAGCTACCGCCCCAACCGCGCGGCGCCCTCGGCCCCCTACGGCGCCACCAAGGGCGCCGTCCGCAACATGACGCACACCCTCGCCATGGAGTGGGCCAAGCACGGCATCCGCGTCAACTCGATCTCCCCCGGCTTCGTCAAGACGGCCATGACCTACTTTGTCGACCAGGCCCCCGACTGGAACCTCAAGATGCAGTACTACGGCGGCATGCCCCGCCTGGCCGACCCCAAGGAGCTGGGCGGTGCGTACGTCTACCTGCTGTCTGACGGGGCTTCGTACACTACGGGTATTGACATCCCTGTTGCTGGTATCGTTGGTGCGTGGTAAAAGGGGGTGTAGGCATGAGCGGAGAAGATGATGGGAACGAAATGCTCAGAGAAGGACGAGTTCTCTAGAGTGTTGTAATGATGTACACGAATACCTACCATAGATGATAGACAAGATGGTCTCGATCACATACAAGAACAATTTCAAACAATGCCACAAGGTGGTCCCATCAGAGAGGAAACATAGCTTCACATGCAATATGCTGTTCCAGCATCAGAATCCCTCCCGCCAAATCTTGTCCAGCTCTTCAGTCAGCCCCTTGGCCGGAAACCTGCTGATGGCGACTGATTTCCTCAGAATCTCCAGCATCTCAGCCTGCTTTTCTCGCATTTGGGCACATTGACCGACTACTCACTCGCCGTCAGCTCTGTTCCCTATACAAGTCACGATAGCACATGGATTCACGTCACGTCGGCCGGGGCAACTCACCCGCAAAGACAACCTGCACGTTCAGAAAGGCCATGGCAAAGTCGTTGTCCTGGCACGCGTTGGCGATGCCGCACACCGTGTGGAGGCTCTCGTTGAGCAGCTTCTGCCGGCGGCGGTACGCGCCGAGACCGCCCGTCGACGGCTGGGCGAGCAGCACCACGGAGCGGGCAAAGTGGTACATTTGCATGGCGCCGGCATGGCTGGGCGGGTGGAACCAGATGGGCTCGAAGATCTTTGCCCCGGCAGAAGCAGAAGCAGCAGGAGGAGGAGGAGCAGCAGAAGCAGAAGCAGAAGTAGAAGCGGTAGTTTGTTGGGACGGCGAGAAGCTCGGATTCTGCCCGAGATGCTGCTGCTGGACGGCCGGAGAAGCGGGACTGTGACGACTCGCCCCTGACGGTTCCGCCGCACTACTACCACCACCACCACCTACACGACCGGGACTGAAACCGGACGATATGGGGGCAAACGAAGCCGGGAGGGCCTCGCGCCACTCGTCGAGGGTGCGCAGGAGCCTGCTGCCGTGGTTCATGCGCTGCCGCAGGTCCTGCGCGGACGAGGCGTCGCCGCCGCCGCCGTGGGCGGCGTACTCGACGCACTTTGCGGCGACAAAGAGGATCCGGTTGACGAGCTCGTCGGGCGTGAGGTCGCGCAGCATCCGCTGGGGCTGGAAGATGGTGAGGGTGCGGCGGCCGGAGCGGAAGGCCGCCCAGATGTCCTGGCGCAGCCACGCCCACCAGACGGCGCGCCGCAGCCCGTCGACGGACTCGCCGTTGTTCTCCTGGGACCGCTGGATCCAGAAGGCGCCGCGGAGGTGGCGCTCCCAGTCGGCGCTGTTGGAGGGCCCGTTGGCGTCGAACATCTCGTACGTGCTGATCATGATGGCCGTCGCCAGGATCTCGTGGGAGTTTGCGTAGGACGGGTAGAGCAGCGTGTGCGAGAGGTACTGCAGCGTCTCGTAGTAGTACTGGGTCGCCATCCGGGCGGGCTCGAGTTCCGCAAGGGTGCCTTGGCAGCAGCTCGTATCCGGCGACGACGAGGGGTTGCTCGGCGGTCGTGGGGTGGCTGGGGAGTCACGCTCACGACGATGGGGAGCGGCAGCTGTAGCGGCAGCCAGGGACTTGTGTCTCGCGGCCACGGCCAGTATCGACTTGAGGAGACCGTCGTTGCGGACCGCGAGGTGCGGAACGGCGTTGGAGAAGTGTCGTTCCGGGTCGAAGAGGTCGAGGATCGGGCCCACGACGTCGACGTAGTAGCGGAAGTAGATCAAGTCACTCGGAGACAGCTCGATATTGTGCGTCGTGTTCCACGGCGGGACGAACGAGGCATCCTGACCAGCACCATCACCAAACACCACGGGCTGCTGCTGCTGCTGCTCGGCGTGGTGCCCGCCCGGCGGCGGTTCCGGGATGGGGCTCTGCCTGCGAGACAGGGTACTCTCGTCAAAGGCCCAGCGCGTGCCGCCGGCGGTGGAGAGGCTGTTGTTCAGCCGCTGGAGGTTGCTGATGGCATCCTGCGCGAGCAGGTCGTACCACTCGAACGGGGAGATGTTGAGCAGGGATGTGTGGCTCAGCGCCAGGGGCGAGAAGCCGAGGTCTGCCGCCGCCGCCGCCGCCGCCTCGTCGGAGACGTTGGGCTGCTGCTGCTGCTGCTGCTGGAGAGAGGCATCGTCCAGGGGTCCGCAGGTGTCGGCCGGGTTGAAGGGGGCCCCGTAGGGCGTCGCGAAGTCGACCGGACGAGCGGTGGACGAGGCGTCTTGGGCCGTTGGGGACGTCACGACGCCGCTATCTGTTGCTAGACCTGGTCTTGGTCTCGATGCCGAAGCTGGTGATGATGATGGACCTGCTGTCCCTTCGTCCGCGGCGGGGAGATGGCCGCTACTCTCACGAGGAGAACCCCGAACTGGGCCCTGGACCTGGACCTGGACCTGGACATGACCCCGGGCAGTCGTCGACGTCGTCGCGTTCGAGACGGTGGAGTCTGAGCGATGGCGAGCGTGAGATTGAGAGGATGGGTGCTCCTCGGACGCGGGAGCCTGGGCGTACTGGCACTCGCGGTCCGACTTGCAGCACTGAAGGCACTTTGGCTTGCCCTCGTCGCACTTGATGCGTCTCCTCCTGCACGTCAAGCTGCATCCGGCCGACACAGGTCAGCAAGGGCGTTCCGCAATGACGTGTAGCGTACGGGTTCGTGGTTATGACAGGTCACGGGTGCGGATAGAAGATGAACAAAGTGTGCAGAGTATAACGTTAACACGATACAGCCAGCCGGGACGAACTCACCATCCGGTGGACGTTCGCAGTCCTCGCGCGCGAGAAGGTCGTACGCGTCGTGGGCGGCCCTCGGGACCTACTGACGAGGCCGTCGACCGTCGTCTGCCGCTCGCGGCGGTGTCCATGGGCGACTCTCGCGTCGAGGGAGATTGTCCCTGGTGGGAGAATCAGGGGGCATGAGAATGGGGAGCCGATCAGGGTAGGATGGTGGAAACGGTCATGGTCAGGCCAGAGCAGAGCAGAGCAGAGCAGACTAGAGCGCGCGAGGTCGACGAGCGGGTGCTGGGCTTCGTCTCGAGGTTGATGTGGTCCTTTAAGTACTGGCCGGTGGATCGTCTTCAGCTTCGACAGCTCCACCACACCAAGCTCGTCTTCCCCGCACCCCCGCAGGATTTAACAGAGTCGATGCGGGAGACTGGAGGCATGGAGGAGGAGGGGGACAATGGACGGATGGACCAGTTGGCGTTGTTGAGACAAGTCAAGGCTGGGGGACACGGGGGTTGGCCGACGCGGGGAAGATGTGAGACTGGGAAGACTTGGGTAAATAATTGTGTGTTGGATTGGAATTCGGTAAGCAAGTAGAGGCCGAGTCGGCTTCTGGGCGACTCAAGGACAAGGATCATGGATGAGAGGAGAGTTGGTCACGTCTGGCTGGGGTTCTGGCACGAAACCTGGATTCGATGGTGAAGCTAGAGCTTCTTTAACCATGTTGAATAATGCTTGATGGCTCCAAGTCGAGATGAACTGAATATTCAGTGCTGATGAGTGACTTTTCTGGGCTTTTGCAGGTTGTTGAAGGGTGTTGAATCGTATTCACATCATGTTTCCCCTCTCCTAAGTTGGATTTTATTTATTGAAAAAACTTCTTACTAAAATAGGGAGTTGATATTGTCACGAATGCTGTTATCGGGTACAATTCACAGCTAAAACCACACATACGGTGAAGAGCTTAGATAGCATTACAGGTGCAGAGCAAAAGTAGGCAAGTAAGTAGCTGTTATTCTCTTGGGCTAGAGATTTTGGTCATGGTTAGAAGCAAGCAAGAGATTCAACACATGTTAATCGTTCAAGAGAGGCAACGCATCATGCCAACCGTATCAGGAACATTCAAACGTATTCATTACTATAGTCTATGCCCTCCCACTGCTGCCGCAAATGTCCATCCACCGCTCCGTCTCGGCTTGAAGAACAGCCATTCCCTCGTCTATCAACTGGGACAGCGACTTGTGCACGTTCTGCCCGAGGTGCTCGTTCCACGTTTCCAGCAGCAGCTTGTTGACGTTGAGCTTGAGGGCGCCGTTCCGGATGCACCTGGTCATGACGTCGTCGCTAAAGTCGTTGGTCCCGTGGAGCGCCATGAGCACGCGGCCGTCAATCTGCCCGTCGACGCTGGCGAGCCTCTCGTAGTCGAGCTGGGGTCCAGCAGGCCCGTAGTCGCCGTGGATGTTTCCCACGCTCGGCGCGAGGAGGTCGATTTCTGCGGCGATGAAGTCCTCCACTTCCTCTGGCGTCGTGAAGAGGGCTGCGTTGTGGTCAGTGGTTGGTTGATTCGTCTTGCATGTAGTCCTCCTCCCAGAACCATTGGGATTCCTGCAGCGGCTAATTACCTTCCAGATCGCCAGTATCGGCAATTCCGTCCTCGCCACCGTTGATGCGTCCGCTTTCGGCCTCGACGGCGATGCCTCGCTCGTGACACACCTGCGTCAGGATCTTCGTCTTGGACAGGTTCTCCTCGTGGTCGTAGTGGCTCATGTCCACCATGATGGAATCGAACGGCAGCCTGGCGGCGACATCTCTAATCTGAGCCTCGTTCTGCGCGTGGTCCAGGTGAAGCGATAGAGGTACGGTCGCCGACTTGACGGCGGCAGCAGCAGCCCAAGCCAGCGTTGGCAGCTGTTCGACCGTCGATGGGAACAAGAGGAGAATCAGCGGCGACCTCTTGGCCTCGGCAGCGCGGACGAGGGCTGTGAGGTGCTCGACATTGTAGCTACAGAGCCGTGTCTTAGAAACAGGGGTCGAGCGAGCTGCGGTCACTCGGAATGGGTTCGACCTACGCGATAGCGGCGAGAACACCGTACCCTCCGGCCTTGGCCGCCTTGAGGATCTGGATGGTCCGGTTCTTGCTTGGGTCAAAGGCAGCCATTGTGATGCCTTTTTGTCTGCGGTATCTGTTCTGGTAGGGATCGAGAAATCGGTCACCTCGACAGGCGGAATAACCAGCACTCTGTGTCCTGAGTCTACTCATCTATGAGAATCCCATCAACTGATTATCACCCCAACTCTGCTACCCTGCTTGCTCGAAAGCCCGTCCGAGATGTCGTCTCCCCGCACTGATCCGTGTTCGTGGCGAGACTTTGGACCCCAAACTGGGATGGGCCCTAGTCGTGGTTCCACCATCGTGGCCTCGAGACGAGACCAACCCTGTCGTGGTGGGTGGAGCGGCGTCGCGACGAGCTTTTCTCTCCCGCCAGCAGATTCTCAGTGATTCAAGGAGAGAAGCCAGAGATGGCGGTTCGCGAAGCATGACTGGACTGGACTGGTCTCCGCGCTGGGCCATCGTTCCCCATGGGCCGCCATCTGGCGTCGCCTCGGACGTCACCCCGCAAGGACGGCCAACGCGGGGCCGGTTCTGCCTCGTCTTGTGTCTGTGTCGTGTGGCCACGCGCGGGTGCGGTCCCAAGTTTGCTGGACGAGTCGCGATGGGGGTATAAGGGCAGACGGGGCTCCCGCGACGTCGGCGTGTGACACAGCTCCGAGGGTTGTATCTCAGTCTGCCTCTCTGTACAGCACGAAACCGAATTCACATCAGACATCATGGCGCCGTCTCTGGAGCTCTACGAGAAGGCCACCGAGAGCCTGCCGGTCAAGCCCAACGTCACCCACGTCCACGGCGTCCCCGCGGTGACGGACCTCGAGTTTGAGAGCTCCGACAAGCACGACAGAGTGTTGAAGGTGTTTCGCGCCTTCATCGCCGACCTCTGCCAGCAGTTCAATGGAGGCCACCCTGGGTAAGCCTGAGGAGACGTGTCCCAGAAGGATGAAGAGACTGACGAGAGGTGTACAGTTCTGCCATGGGCATGGCTGCCATTGGCATTGCCCTGTACAAATACGTCATGAAATACTCTCCGAGCAACTGCGAGTACTTTAACAGAGATCGTTTTGTCTTGTCCAACGGTACGTCCACCTCACTGATGATAGTCACGTCCCAGAGTCCGAGTCTCCTCTTGCTGACATCGTGACATTCCCCAGGCCATGCCTGTCTGTGGCAGTACCTGTTTATGCACCTCGTCGGCGTCAAGAGCATGACCGTCGACCAGCTCAAGTCATACCACTCGGAAAAGACCGACTCGCTGTGCCCAGGCCACCCCGAGATCGAGAACGAGGGCGTCGAGGTGACGACGGGACCGCTCGGCCAGGGCGTCGCCAACGCCGTCGGCCTCGCCATGGCCACCAAGAACCTGGCTGCCACGTACAACAGGCCCGGCTTCGAGGTCGTCAACAACATGACGTGGGTCATGATCGGAGACGCCTGTCTGCAGGAGGGTGTCGGTCTGGAGGCCGTTTCGCTGGCCGGCCACTGGAGGCTGAACAACCTGTGCATCATCTACGACAACAACTCCATCACGTGCGACGGGACGGCCGACGTGGCCAACACGGAGGACATGAACGCCAAGATGAGGGCGACGGGCTTCAACGTGGTTGAGATTCTCGACGGAAACTCCAACGTTGCCGGTGCGTTTCCCCCAGTCTGTCGCGGGCATGATGATACTACTTGACTGACACTTACACTGGTGCTTCACACAGCCATCGCCAACGCCCTCACCGCCGCACGGAGCAGCGACAAGCCGACCTTTATCAACATCCGCACGACCATCGGCTTCGGCTCCGTCAAGGCCGGAGACGCAAAGACGCACGGCGCGGCCCTCGGCGTCGACGACGTGGCCAACATCAAGAAGACGTTCGGCCTCGACCCGGACGAGCACTTTTCGATCCCCCGGGACGTCTACGACTTCTTCTCCGACGCCGCCGAGCGTGGAAAGGCGCAGGAAGCCGGCTGGGAGGCCACCGTCGCCAAGTACGCCGAGGAGCACCCCGAGCTGGCGGCCGAGTTCAAGCTCCGCGTCGAGGGCAGGATGCCGGACGACTGGACAAAGTACATAGCCGGCAAGGACGAGCTGCCGACGGAGCCCACGGCCACCCGCAAGTCGGCCGGCATCGTGGGCAACCGCCTCGGCGAGAAGATGAAGAACTTTCTCATCGGCACCGCCGACCTCACGCCCTCGTGCAACGTCGCCTACAACCAAAAGGTCGACTTTCAGTCTGTGAGTCCAGTCTCCGAGTCCAGTCTCCGAGTCCAGTCTCCGAGTCCAGTCTCCGAGTCCAGTCTCCGAGTCCAGTCTGCTCGAGGCCACGTCCATACATCCAGATGTCGTACTAAACATGTCTCCAGCCTCAGCTTCGCACCGCCTGCAACCTCGACGGCGACTACTCGGGCCGCTACATCCACTACGGCATCCGCGAGCACGCCATGTGTGCCATCTCCAACGGCCTCGCGGCCTTCCGGAAGGGCACATTCCTGCCCGTCACCAGCTCCTTCTTCATGTTCTACCTCTACGCCGCGCCGGCCGTCCGCATGGCCGCCCTCCAGGGCCTCCAGCAGATCCACATCGCCACCCACGACAGCATCGGCACCGGCGAGGACGGCCCCACGCACCAGCCCGTGGCCCTGCCCGCCCTCTACCGCGCCATGCCCAACACGCTCTACATCCGGCCCGCCGACTCGGAGGAGGTCGCCGGCGCCTTCATCACCGCCATCCGCGCCGCCGAGACGCCCACCATCATCTCCCTCTCGCGCCAGACCCTCCCGCAGTACCCGCGGCGCTCGTCCCGCGAGGGCGTCGCCAGGGGCGCCTACGTCCTTGTCGAGCGCGACGACGACGGCGGCGACTTTGACGTCACCCTCATCGGCGTCGGCTCCGAGCTCGGCTTCGCCGTGCAGACGGCGGACCTCCTCGAACGCGAGCACGGCGTCAGGGCGCGCGTCGTGTCGTTCCCCTGCCAGCGGCTGTTCGAGCAGCAGCCGCGCGAGTACCGGCACTCGGTCCTCCGGCCGCGGTCCGGCAGGCCCGTCGTCGTCATCGAGGCGTACGCGGCCAACGGGTGGGAGCGCTACGCCGACGCGGCCTTTTCGATGCGCCGCTTCGGCAAGAGTCTGCCGTCCCAGGCGGCGTACGACTACTTTGGCTTCAAGCCCGCGCGGATGGCGCCCAAGATCAAGGAGCTGGTCGACGAGGTGCGCCGCGACGGCATCGAGGTGCTGCGCGGCGACTTTAGAGATCTCAACGGTCCCCTGGGTGTTGGGTTTGAGCACTAGATGTGTACGAGGAGCGTCTTGTTGTTGTCTTTTGTTTCTGGCATCCCATGAGGAAACATGGAAGCCGTTCCGGTTGGGTATTTGATGTTGTAACATGATGATGAAATCAGTAGGATAGAAGTACGAGTATACCTCTTTCGTTAAACACCACACACGTAGTATCGTCACCCACGATATGCTGATGTGACGACTGGGATGGTCGACTGACAACCCAACAAACTCAGCCCGCCCAGCTACCAAGACGTCTCGAACCGAACAAGATCATCGACAAGCTTCCCCGCGCATAGCCTAAATGCGAGAAGCTTCACGGGCGGAGGTCCATGGTCGGGGAACCCTGTCGTCGCCTGCATCTTCCCCGCTGCCGATCTGGTCCCTTTCATGGTGCCTTGTACTCGAACCTGAGTCTTTTCCGTGATCCTTCGTGGGCTTCTCGGGCTAGCTACAACCGCAGCCGACGTCACATACCAGACCGCCTGGATACGCGAGGGGCGGGGACGCATCGGGCTCTCGTTTCTCCCGGACTGGCCCCCGTGTGGAGGAAACGACGCCGCTATTTTTTCCGGGGAGAAATGCTACAAAACCGCCGAGGGACCAGCATCTGACGGAGACGAGAGCTGCGCTGCCGGTGGAACAGAACCCGCTGCTGTGGCTTGGAGTGAGAGTCACGATGGTTTCCCAGACGCTTATCTGCGTCGCGCTGCTGCCGGCGCTGGCCTCGAGCAAGATTGATAGGTCTGGGCACATCATCTTTGGGTGTACGATTCGAGTGCTCATCCGTTGGTGACAGGCAGAGGATCGTGTCCCAGTTCAACATCGTCCGCACCAGCTTGATCGACAACGAGACGACGCCCTTACAGGTCGGCAACGGCAACTTTGCGTTCAACGTTGATAACACGGGCATGCAGGTCAGATCTGTCCGAGTCTCATCGTGAAGCATCCGAGACGGCTGACTGAGAGACTGGAGAGCAGACGTTCCTCCCGTTCAACACCCTGTCGAGCTGGGCCTGGCACAACGACTCCCTCCCGACGAACGGGTAAGCCGCCATCACCCCCTCCATCTCTACTGTCTCGCTCACCCCAGCCGCAGAGAAGAGCTCGGCGACTACGCGGGCGTCCCGATGCCCACCCACGGCCGCAACGTGTCGTACGACGTGCCCGATCCCAGACTCCCCCAAGTCTCGCAGTGGCTCATCGCCAACCCGAACCGCATCAACCTCGGACGCATCGGGCTCAGGTACAGGGGCGTCACGCTCTCGGCGGACCGGATATCCGCGCCCGAGCAGCACCTCGACCTCTGGAGCGGCACCATCACGTCCAGGTTCGTCGTCGACGGCGAGGGCGTCACCGTCACGACGCAGGGCGACTTGGACACGGACGCCGTCGCGTTCCGCATCGACTCCGCCCTCGTCGCCTCGGGCGCCCTCCAGCCCGAGCTCGACTTCCCCTACCCGCCCGTCCACACGACGAGGTACAAGTACGAGGTGTTTGCCGGCGCGTACGACTCCCCGCTGAACCACACGACGCGCGTCGTCGTCGAGAGCTGCGGCGGGCGGACGGACGTCGCGCACATCCACC
The DNA here is from genome assembly GCA_004367935.1 of Colletotrichum sidae. Taxonomy (NCBI): domain Eukaryota; kingdom Fungi; phylum Ascomycota; class Sordariomycetes; order Glomerellales; family Glomerellaceae; genus Colletotrichum; species Colletotrichum sidae. Next base: position 20,668 of record QAPF01000347.1, on the reverse strand, counting down.
ACGCGCTGCAGGACACGAGCTACTGGGTCAACCTCGGCTGGCCGCAGAACGCGACGCTGCGCCTCGTGCGCGAGGAGCCCGAGGGGTCGGCCGAGATCACGGCGCATCGATACACGCTGGCGACGGCCGCCAACGGCACGAGGTCGGTGGCGTTCACCGCGCGCTTCTCGCCGGACCGGCAGGATCCCCACGCGGCGGAGGAGATTCGGGAGCGGAGCGTTGCGGGGTGGCGCGAGTACTGGACAGAGGGCGGCTTCGTCGACTTGACGCTGTCGACGAACCCGAACGCCACGGAGCTGCAGAGACGCATCGTCCTGTCGCAGTATCACGTCAGGGTCAACAGCGCGGCCTCGGGACAGTCGCCGCAGGAGAGCGGGCTGATGAACAATGGCTGGTACGGTGAGTGCGTCCTCTCCGTGGAAGCGAGTTGCCGCCGTCTTGTTGAACCCGTTCTTAGGCAAGTTCCACATGGAGATGGTCGTCTGGCACAACGCCCACTGGGTGACGTGGGGACGCAAGAAGTACTTTGACAACATCTTTCCTCGGCTCTACGAGGCTCTTCTGCCGTCTTCGTTGGCTCGGGCCAAGGCCATGGGCTGGGATGGAGCTCGGTAGGTCCAAGCCAGTCGTCCGGCCACTCCCACGTCTCACGATGTTGGCTGACAATCTCGACAAGGTGGCCCAAGATGACGGAGCTGGAAACCGGCGTCAGCTCGCCTGGCGGCATAAACGGCTTGCTTCTGTGGCAACAGGTCAGCCGTCGTGACGTCGACCCTCGTCTGTACGGCCGCTTGCTGATCCAAACGTCTAGCCACACACCATGTACCTCGCAGAGCTGGCGTATCAGTCGTCGCCGACGAAAGACACGCTGGAGCGCTGGGACGAGGTCGTCACCGCTGCCGCCGACTACATGGCGTCGTACGCGTGGAAGAACGAGACGTCTGGTAACTACGATCTCGGACCGCCGTCAGTCTCTACCCATAAGACCGCGTCTGCCGGATCCAGCTGACGTCTCCTCTCCATCGCGCAGCTCATACGGCGTCACCGAGAACACGCCGCCAGCTCAGACGCTCAACTTGGCCTACGAGGTACGTGAATACCGTCACATCTCTTCCGACCTACCTCTTCTCGTCTCTCTAACACACCCCCAGGTCGCATACTGGCGGTACGGTCTCGACACGGCCCGCGAATGGAAAAAGCGCCTCGGCCAGCCCGTCCCGGAAACGTGGTCCACCGTCGCCGACAACCTCGCCCCGCCGCCGCAGGTCGACGGCCTCTACGCCGTGTACGACGGCCTCAACGGCTCGTGGTGGGACGACCCCGCCCTCGCCGGCGACCCGCGCAGCCTCATCATGATGCGGGGCGTGCTGCCCGACACGCCCGCCGTCGACCCGGAGGTGGCGCGCCGGACCGCCGACAAGGTCTGGGACGTCTGGGCGGACCCCAAGATCCGCGGCTGGGGGCGCCCGGTGCTGGCCATCAACTCTGCGCGCGTCGGGAACCCGCAGAGGGCCGTGTACCACCTGACGGCGTACAGCTACTGGAAGTTTGACGACGCGGGCTTTGCTGTGAGGGGAGGCGACGGTAAGCTGGACAGCACTGACTGCTTCCGCGATGGGTGGAGGAGTGTGCTGACTTGGTGGTCTAGGTGGTACGCCTCCGCCGTTTATGCCCGGCAATGCAGGCTTTCTGTATGCAGGTGAGCTCGCCCGTCGTCTTGTGGTCATGTCCACAGCGTCTAACATTCATCTCAGTGGCGTACATGGCTGCTGGCTGGCAAGGATCCGATGGTGATGCGCCGGGCTTTCCGAAAGATGGCGGTTGGGTTGTCAGGTCGGAAGGGCTGCAGAAGGCTCCCTAGACTGTAGCATGGGTGGAATTCGGTCTTGGATAGAAAGCCATGTATGTTGAGTTGGGTATGTATGGATATGGGATGTGAATGCGTGGCTCAGACTTCACACATCATAACCCAGCCTCGTTCCAAGATAACTGTCACGAACCACACCGTTAGGCCTACGGAGATAGGTAAGTAAAGGCTTGTTTGTGTTGAAAGCTGTCTATAGAGCAGTATCGTCTGATGTATAGGTTTGTGGGTATGTCTTATATATGAAGTACCTTATGTGAGCGAGCCACGTGACCTGGGATGGCGGCCCACAGGCATGAAGCTATCACGACAATAACCATTGCGTATTATACTCTGTTCCTCAACTGGTCACAGTGTTCCAAGATAACCATCGCGTATTATACCATCTTCATCAACGTGTCACAGTGAAGGGCACACTCTGCTGCCTTGCACCTCTCGATATACGCTGGCACAATATACTCAGGGCAACACAGATAACGAGGTAGAGTCATGGACGTCGACGTTGGTCACGATCCAAGGGCGAGTAAAGCGTCTATTCTCAGCCTACACCGTCGCCTTCTGGCCATACGTCACGTGAAACGTCAGATACGAGTGTATCGCCGAGTTCATCAGGCTCTTCCTCACGTCGGTCAGGAACAGCTCGACCTCCTCGGCGGACCACCTCAGCCCCCTCGTCAGCGGCGCCATGCTCACGGCCTGCAGCGCGTCGACGAGCATGCTCCGGTTGTACAGCCCGATGGTCTTGAGCGTGGGGTCGCGCGGCCACGTGCCGATGGGCACCTTCCAGACCCTCTCGACGACGCCGCCGAAGCCGCCGGCGCGCAGCAGCTCGGCGTTGCGCTCCATGGCCAGCGGGTCGATGCCGAAGCTGCGGAAGCCGGCCATGCAGGCGTCGACGAAGCGCCCGTAGCCGTAGCCCTCGGGCCCGGGCATCGTGCCGTCGTCGCACTGCAGGCGGAAGCGCAGCTCCTGCAGCTCGATCCAGCCGCCCGGCCGGAGCGCCTCGCGGGCCTGCGAGACGAGCCGCGGCCAGTCCTTGACGGCCATGCACATGTGCCGCGCGTGCACGAAGTCGAGGCTGCCGGCCGGCCAGACCCATTCGGCCTCGGCGTCGTCGATCATGAAGCGGACGTTGGGGGGGACCCAGTCCGGTTGGATGGGGGAGAGGTCGATGCCGAGGACGTCCGACTCGGGGTATTCGTCGCCGACTGACCGGTTAGCCTGTTGTCCTTTGACCGTTGTTTGTAGGGGTTTTCAGGGGGTAGCTGATGATCAGAAAGTAGCCAAGGATGCCCAATATGCATTCTCAGCCAAAGGGAGGTAGGTCGTCTTCAACCCAGGATCAACGAGATGACCCTTGTGGGATAGACAACAAGGAGTGATTACACAAGAACTCACAGTCTATAGCCCAGATCCCGGTCCCGGTCCCAATGTCCACAATCTTTTGCGGACTCTCCAGCGGAGCGCTGTGCAGCTTGCCATTCATGACGTTGACGCACATGGCGTGCTTCATGTCTTCCCGCTCCTGTTCCGGCTCGTCGTTGGGCAGGAGGTAGCGCCCTTCCATGTACTTGTGATAGCGCCGCGTGTTCTCAAAGACGTAGTCCCGCACGCTGCTGGACATGGACGTGGACGCCGAGTGCGTGCTGGCCGATTCGAAGCCCTCGTCCCACGTCTCGTCCGCCCGAGACGACGCTCCATCGTCCGTGTCGGCCTCGACGACGTTTTCTGCCGGGACGGACTCTGATGTTCTTCGTTCTGGCGGTACGATAGCTGCTGGTGGTGGTGGTGGTTGTGCCTCTGCTGTGGGCGTTGCCGTCGATGCAAGAGTGGACGCCATCCTTGCCGTGTCTGTGGTGCTCATGTCGATGAATAAGAACCAATCGAGTGTGCTTCTTCCTGTGCAACTTGCTGTACGTGAAGTGGTCCCAGAGCTGCTTGGTGTCGTGCAATCGTGGAATGTAAACGTCGAGTTTACGTGCGTAACCAGGGACGTATGTCCGGCCAACACCTCTGAGTACGGTCGCACCTTGATCGGATGATCGTCAGTGGAAGGGGGCCAGGTCTCGTTAAATGTCTGTCATGACTCTGGAAACAGAATCCCGGCTACGCAGTCCGAGGCGGAGATGATCCCGGCGAGAAAAGGGGTCACGTCAAGACTCTGGACAAGGGAGAAGTCGGCAGTTGTCGGACCAGCACCAGGTATATTTCCAACAATAAAAGGAGAAAGAAAGGACACCGAGGTAGTGGCAGAAAGGAGCGAGTAAAAGAAGAGGGAAATCATAAGCGAAAAAAGCCGTTGGACTGACGGCACCAGCATCACAGCTCACGCTCTCATTTGCCGGCCGACTCGTCTGGTCTCGTCAGCACATCAGCACATCAGCCACGCTTCAGAAGGAGAACTTGACGAGTGAGAATGACTACAGGTGGCCTGCGCATGTGTGAAGAGTGACAGACCATGTTCTTGGACCGTTCCTGGGCCGCCATCTACGGACCTGGCCTATCACGCTCTCGGCGCTCGCTTTGGGATAGCTGGATGGCAAGATGGCCACCGTCTGCGAGCGGCGGCGCCTCTGGCGTGACGCTAGTCTCGATGGCTTCATACGTCGCCAGCCCAGAAGAGTCAAGCCCATCGCCCCGGGTCGACTGGAATGGGTTCAAGAGGCAGACTTCACGCGGTGGCGTTTCCGCAATGTCTCTGTCCGTTCCTCGGTCGTACCAAGGTCCAGACCTGATTCCTTTCGAGCGCCCAACCTGTCGTCCTTCACCAACACATAGGTACCTGAGTTCCCCTCATCCCGTCACGCTGCCTATGGGAGATCCGGCCTAGTTCCGGGCTGAGCACCGCCTCCAGCTATTGGTCACGCGTGCCGGGGACGGCACATGCCGTCCAGCTTCTACTGCATATGGATTGGGGTGGTGACATGTCACGCCCATTGGCGGCCAGACGGACTTTGCATGGCCACGTTGTCTCGCGAGCCAGCACTTGAACGGTTGCTCACCGAGCTGCCGCATGCAGTCAACGTCGTGTTGAGGATTTGTGCGTCGTTTCGCTGCAGGTATGGAGAGAGGAGGAAGATTATCGACAGTCTCTCGTTCTTCTCTGCTTCTTCTCCCATCTCAGCCTCCTCTCCTTGGTCTGATCTGCTCTGAGCACCCATACCAGTAATCGTCCACATTTCAAGCCACCTAGACCCGTATCAGATCTCCGTCGGGCGGTCTATCGCGGTGTGATAGCTCCAAATCTGGTTTACATAGGTACTAATCAGCGAAACCTGCATCAGAGTCTGCGCCTCGTGTACCACACATCCCGTCTGCCACGAGTCAAGTCACCCAGCATCTGCTCCCCAGATCTGGATATTCTTTGACGGCCGGACAAAGATACAAAGAAAAAGAAAAACCCATGACAAGATTAGAAAATGGCCGGTGAGCAGGTCCGGGCGGAAGCAACCGCCGCAGCAGACGAGGTCGCCGAGGCGGTGCAGACGTTCCTCGGCCAGGCCGGCGGCCCCTCGGGCGGCGACCTCGACAAGACGCGGCGCCGGCACATCATCGACGCCGCGCACAAGCTCATCAACGCCGTCAAGGACCCGGCCGACGAGTGGTTCGACGTGACGGCGCAGGTCGCGCAGCTGGGCGCGAGCAGGCTGTTTTGGGAGTGGAAGGCGTACGACCGGATCCCCGCCGAGGGGAGCGTTTCGTACGCCGAGCTGGCGGGGGCAGTCGAGGCCGAGGAGTCTCTGATACGTGAGTCTGGGAATGCTCGAACCGCGAGTGAAGGACCGGGTTGGAGGTTGTGTTTGACGCTGAGCAGGGCGCATCGGCGGTGTTCTCACGTCGACGGGGATACTGCAGCAAGTCGGCGACGACGCGGTTGCGCACACCAGGCGCTCTCGCGTGTACGTCGACGGCCACCCGGCAGGGCAGATTGTGGGCATGGCGTACGTCTTGTCACCCTCGCGTCGTTTGTCCAACGGCATCGTCATGTCGTCCGTTGCGCATCGTGAAGCTGACATCCCCCCCCCCCCCCCCCCAGCTGGGAGAACGGCCTCGTTCCGTACGTGCACATGCCGGCGTACTTTGACAAGTACGGCCGCAAGGAACCGCAGTCGTTGAACCACGTCCCGGGGACGTTTGCCTACGGACACCCAGAGTACGGGTGGTACGAGATGCTCCAGCACGACCCCCCGCGCATGCGGCGCTTCCTCCGCGCCATGGGCCCGATCGAGGAGAAGATGCCCATCTCGGGCATCTACGACTTTTCCTGGGTCGTCGACCACGCCAGGGCGAGCCCGGCGGACAGGGTGCTCTTGGTCGACGTCGGCGCGGGGCGCGGGCAATCCATAAAGGCCATCCACCGCGAGAACCCCGACCTGCCGCTGGCGCGATGCGTGCTGCAGGACCGCCCCGAGGTCGTCGAGGCCGTCGAGGCGCTGGACGACGAGGACATGAGAGCGGTGCGGAAGCAGGTCATTGACTTTCACAAGGAGCAGCCCGTCAAAGGTACGTCGTGATGTTCCTTTCCAGCCCGGGGGGTGGAGGGGGAGGCATCTCAACCTAGACGATTCGAAAGGACGCTGACGAGGACACACAAGGTGCGCTGACGTACTGGATCCGGCGGTGTCTGCACAACCACGGCGACGAGATTGCCGTCAACATGCTGCGCATCATCGCCGACGCCATGGCGGACGACAGCAGGCTGCTGATCCAGGAGGACGTCATGGGCAACCCGCCGCACTACACGTCGACGATGCTGGACTTTATGATGCTGACGTTTGGCGGGAAGCAGCGGTCGCTGGAGTGCTGGACGGACGTGCTCGGGCGCGCTGGGCTGGAGATTCGCAGCGTGGCGACGGGACAGGGGCCGTGGAGGCATCTGGCGGTGCTCGAGTGCGTCAAGAAGTGAAGCGGAAGCCTCGGAAAGAACAAGGGGAACCGGACGACGGACGACCAGGGGCAGGATTCGGACTTGGGGGGGCGGTGATGGTGATGGCGGTGATGATGGTGGTGGCTGATGTGATGTCAACGAGCGGTGAAGACGGCCCTATATTGTCTGGGGGCCAAGATCGAAGCCAAGATGCCCTCTGACGGGGGTACGAGACCCGGTAGGACGGGTGGGATTCGATCGGCAGGAGCATTTCCATGTTGACGGTGTTGGTTTACCGGACACGAAGGTCAACTGGTGAGTAGCACTGCCGGCGGAGTCGGCGACGTTTGCAATGTCACTGCCGAAACCAAGACGTACGTTGCAGAGTTTGTGGTATTTCCAAACTTGTCATAGCATAATTCTAGGATAGTATAGTGAAGATGTGCATGGTGATGATGTGCGTGGTGATGATAGGCGTGGTGGTTATGAACCGACATGCATACCGACTCTGAGCCGGTGGGTGTCAGTCCAGTTCAACCAAGAGACCGTCGATTCTACGATTCTACGAGGAACCTGTCCCTTCAGTCTCGCCCTTGGACTCTTCACCGCTTCACCGCTTCTTGTCCGGAACCGCTTCCGATACGGGCCGGTCCGGGGGCCGGCTCACCGGACCCGTACGGAAGAAGCGGCCGGGCGTCGTGACGAGGACCCGTCAATTTTCGCCTCGCCTAGACTTGCATACCTATCCAGGAACTAGCGGTGTCCCTAGCCCCTGTCCCTCGGTCGAGCGGTGGCAGTCCGACGGCGTGACTAGCAGAGAAATCCAGACGAAGAGGAGTCTCTTTCAAGGAAACGGGTCGCAGGCACACGCACACGCTCACGCACAAAGATGAGAATGAACGGTATCAGTCTGGTTGGGTCCTATGAACAACTCTACCCGTACACGATGTCCGTAAACTCGTCGCGTCGTCTATCGTCTATCAAGGCTGATGCCAGTCTGCTCGAGGCGAAGAACTGACACGCCCTCGTCCCACCGTCTCCCGCAACAGCCAAAACATTATAAACAGGGGCTATAGGCAGCAAGAGGCCAGAGAAACAAATAAACAGAAACCAGAGGGTTACCAAATGCTGGGTATAGAACGCCAAGTGCAGCCCTGCCAGACCGCGTGCAAATGCCAGAAAAACGCGTCAATGCAACTCAACTCCATCCATCCGTCTCCCAAGCCCACGAGAAGTCCAAACACCAGCATCAAACCTGAGTAAACAAACCCCAAAACCCCGTAACATGCCGTGACAAACTCCATCAGGCAAACAGTTCCTCTTCACCCTCTTCATCCGTCGAGTGAACAGGTCACGCAGTCTTTGACCTCCGCCACCCGAACCACCTCCTCCTCGCCGCGGCCCCAAACTCGCACTTCTCCACCGTCTCCTCGTCCAGCTCGAGCCGGTACCGCCGCACGCTGCCCGTGTCGTCGTCAAAGGCGACGTGCTTCTCCCTGGGCACGAAGCAGTCCGGCACCAGGTTGCGCCTGCACCAGCCCTTGACCCCGCGGCTCGCGGCGTCAATGGCCGCGTACTCGAGCCTCCGCGTGCGGTCGCTGGTCCAGTAGTGCGTCGCCTGCGGCGGCAGCGGCGCGGCGGCGACCTCGGTGCGCTCGTCCGCCTGCGACTGCGAGCGCCGCGACGAGGGCGAGAGCAACCCGCGCTGGTCGAGTTCGAGTTCGACCTGCTGCTGCTGCTGCTGCTGCTGCTGCGGGAGTGGTGGTGGTGGCGGTGGGCGCGGGTGGCGGGATGACAGTTCGAGGTCCGTCGGGTGCGCGGGGAAGTGGAAAAAGGTGGCCGCCTGCTGCTGGGCGTGGCGCGAGGACGGGTGATGTTGGTGATGGTAGAGCGCGGCGGCGGCGGTGTTGTTGTTGATGTTGTTGTTGTTGCCGGACCGAGGGTAGGGGCTCGTTTTCGGCGCGCGGCGGATCGTGGGACGGCCTCGCGGGCGGGAGGGGGTGCGCTGCTGGTGCTGCGGCGAGGAGGAGGAGGACGACTGGGACGACGACGCCGTGGACGTGCGGCGTTGCTGGGAGGACGACGACGACGAGGACGAGCTGCGCGGGAGCGATTCGTAGCCCGAGTCCTGGCGGCGCATCTCCGCCGGTTCGGGTTCTCGTTCTTTACGGGATTTGCTGCGCTGCTGCTGCTGCTGTGCCGAGGTGGCCGCCGGTGATGACCGGAAGGGTCCCGGGACCGGAGCCGTTGGTTTCGTCGTCGTCGGCGGCGAGCCCGGGGCGAAGAGCTCGACGTCGTTGAAGGACTGGTACGCGCAGGTGTGGTACGTCGTGTCCGAGGCGGCGACGCTCGCGCGGGACTCGGTGCGGAACGTCATGTTGGACGGGAAGGGTGAGAGGCGAGACATGGTTGAGGTGTATTATCGTGTAGTTTTGGTCGTTGTAGGGACTCGTACAAGATGCGAGTCGACCATCCAAAGGTCAAGGAGAAGCGAGTATTATCAAATCGTAGTATCGTGGAGATGGAATCCTCGCCGTGAAGCCATTGGAGGATTTCCCCCCTCAACTCGTCGAGCACGCGAGACTCGGATGGAGCGATGGGATTGGGGTGCAGCAGAGGCGAAGACGATGACGATGTGTGTGTGTCTGATGGTGATCGTGGACGGGTCGGCCAACGAGCGGAAGCTCTTGGGAACCAAGCTTGTAGGCTGCGAAGGCTGGGTGAGGACGTCTGGGGAAGAGAAGAAGAGGGGAGATTCTTCCGCCGTGTGTGGTAGGCCTCTCCCGGGGTTTAATATGCAGTATCGTAGACGAGATTTTGCGAGCACAGGGCGGAGATGATGCCGAGATTGTGGACGGCGTGGTGTTAAAAAGTTGCGGTCTACCAGAAGAGGAGAGGAGAGAGGGCCAAGGGACAAAGTGACAAGCCACCCCTCGCCTCTGGTTGACAGTTCTCCAGTTCCGATGGGTGAGTCGTGTTGATCTGACGACAATACACGGTAAACAGCCAGAGTGGATGTTGTTTTGTCTGTGACTTTGAACCCAAACGCCCCCTGTAAGTGGTGGATGAGGATCCAAGTGGAGGATGAGGATGAGGGTGCCCTTTTTCTGCGTTGCAAAGTTGTGCGAGGTACAGTCGAGATACACCGTTGCAGGGCTACAAGTGCGAGACGGACGATGGGAATCGACAAATCGAGCACTCCACCCGTCTGTGGTTTGCTCGCTTTGGATATACAAAGCACTAACAGGTCGTGTGTGAACCCTGTCCGCGGGTGGCAGGGGAGGATGTCGTCGTGGGCGGGTTGTATCGTCGTGATTGGGTCACAATGTTGCGGTGAGGCGCCTACAGTACGACGGAGAGGGTCTCGTGGTGCAGCGTGCTGCAGCCGGGACCTGGGATGTCTTGCTGAGGAATGCAAAATGCTGCGCGTGTACGGAGTATGTGCGAGCGAGTCGGAACGGAGATGGCAGAGACCAGGCTCCTTGACTTGTTCGTGAATGTCTCTGTCTTTCCTCTCGACGATGAGCGTGGGGTTTGGAGAGAGAGGAGAGAGGTCCAAGACAAACAGGCAGCAAGCTAAGAGAGACGTCGAGGGTTGGGTGAGCAGAGTGCTGAGGAGGTGGGATGGAATATGTAGGTACCAGACGACGAAGATGTGGTACGGAGCAGGCTGGCTGGGCCCTATTGCAGGAAGACGATAATGGGATGGGATGGGATGGTCCAGGACTGGACAGGACAGGAAAAGACACCGCTTGTCGACGATAGGTTGAAGGTTGATCGACAGAGGGGCACTTATGCGTGGGCTGATGATGTGGCTGTCGACTCCTCTCAATGCGGCACGTTGCTGGGATGGGCCTCGCGGTTATTCCCTAGCCCGATGTGCCTCTCTGTACGGATACTGTGGTATTGTTTCTCTTTTTTCTTTTCTTCCTCTTGTCGGTATTGTGGTGTGGTGGGTTAGGGGTGCTGGGTCTGGGTCCGAGTCTGGGTCTGGATCCTGGTCGAGAGGTTCTAGTTTATGCCGCCGATCTTCTGCGACAATGACAAAATGTCAATTAACGCGTTGGCGTTGGCAGCTCGATCTAGGTGGCATGCGGATGCGTAAGGGGAGGGATCTTGGATTCCGGTAGATGGCTGAATGGGCGGTGGCTGGACTGGGACTTGGACTTGAACCGGGCTAGACGAGGAACCCAGGTTCTTGAAGAGCCAGGGTGATGAGGGTAAGGTGAGGTGAGTCTGGCTGACGATGGAGAGACTACACAGTCAAAGGAGAAGAGTGCAAGGGAGAGAGCAGAGCAGCAACATCAGCACCAACAGCTGCTGCAACACAACACCAGTAAAGGGTTGGCTGGCTCAAGTCGAATGGCTGGATGATCAGATGAGAGGGGGTTCCAGTTGAGAGAAATGCTGCTGCAACGGTTTACGGGTGAGGGGGCGTGGGAGGAGGGAACAGGCTGCAGATGAGAGATGCAGGAATCACAGATGCGTGTTGGTGTAGGCCGTTGATGAGACGACAAGCCGTCGACGTGACGTGGGAGAACCAGAGGCAGAGAAAAGGCAGCTCGAGGCCCAGATTCAAGGGGCACAGCCGGATATGTATGTCTCAACCGCCGAGGAAGAGTCCAAAGTAACGCCGTGCAGGAAGTGAAATGGCGGTGATATATCAGGGTACGTCAGTCAGTCACTCTGTCAGCCTGTCAGCAGCAGCAGCAGCAAGACCACAGACTGCACGACAAGTAGACAGTTCGACTCTGCGCCGGACCAAGCCCGATCGAGTTCAGACGCCAGAGAACGACAGCGACGGACGGGTTCGCGCGCCGGGTGCAAGCCTGCAAGGCACGAGAGGAGATCTTGGAGAAAGTGTACGTAGCAGCCAAGGTGGTGAGGTAGGGAGCCAAGAAGGCCCAGAGGCAAAGCCAAAGAGAGAAAAAGAGAGAGACAGAAAAAAAAGGGCCTTTCGTGTCGCAGAGTTTCCCAGAGTTGGGACGATGATGATGGACTCGCCGTGGTGTCGTGCCGGCTGCTACACGCTAGCAAGGGCAGTGCTCTAGCGACTTTGTCTTGAAGCACGAGTGGCGTAGTATACACGAGAGAGACTATCCGTACTACGTAGGCTGGTGGGTAGTGCGAGCTGGGAGACGGCTCAAGGCTGCTGCTCTGCTCTGGGCGTAGTCGGGATATTCCAGAGAGTCTAGAACTTCGGGTGCGTCGTCGCTTGACGCGCCCAAGTGGAGAGAGTGTAGGCAGTGAGAGAGCAGGAATTACACGAAACGCAGACGATGGCGATGGAGTCCTGGGTTATCCACCAGTGGAATAGACACACGGCGTTGTGGGCTGCCATACACAGTAGAGAGAGAGAGCGGTTGTGTGGCCCGTTATGGCTGGTTCCTCTCGCTGTGTGCTTGGCAGAGGCAATGGTCTCCGTTGAACGGCGAGCGTCGTCTCAAGACGGTGCTGCAAATCCATGCGGCTAGCTCAGAGAGTGCGTGGTCGTGGCCGTGGCCGTGGCCGTGGCCGTGGTGATGGCTGGGCTGGGTTGGGTGGTGATGGCAATGACAGTACGTACTCGGCTTACATCCGTGTGTCGACACTTATCCTTACAGGGTTGGAGGGGGTGCGGCCTGTATGCAGTGCAGCTGCGTGTGCGTTTGCTTGCTTGCTTGCTTGCGTGGGATGATGAGGTGAGTGTGTGTGTGGTGCGTGATGTATGCGAGGTGGTGGATAGTAGCTGGTGAATCCTGGTTGGCGTGCCTGGGAAGGGCTGCGAGAGACACACGATAGGCTCTCTCAAGCTCAAGAGATTCGAGAGGCCTCGAGTCTTGGTCAATGGGATAGCGGTGACGCCGAGGAGGGGAATCCGTGGGATGGGCAAAGTTGACGCTTGATTAATTGCCTTTACTTTGTGTGGTGAGGGGCAACGGCAATTCGGACGAGATGAGATGGAAGCTCTGGCAAATGCAGAGAGAGAGAGACAGAGGCGAGACGGAAGAGCTGGTCGACGAGGATGGCCTGTTGAGCTTCAACTCGGATGGTGAGTCGTGACGATGCCGTCTACGCAGTAGTAGTAAACCCTCTCCCCACCTCGTGTGTGCGTTGTTCGAGCTGACAAGCTTGGATGCTAAGGAGCTAACCCGGTTTCCAGCCTACACAGCAGCCTACACAGCAGCCTACACAGTAGACGAAGCAACGGGACTTGACGATGGATACAGTCGAGGCTCCCACTGACTTGATGGCGTCGGCGTGGTGTCCGGTCTGTCTCTGGGCCGGTTGTCTCGAGAGCCGACCGAAGCGCCGCAAGTACAAGTATTATCCTCCAGTCTTTGTGATTATTGTTGACTTTTGTCTTTTGTGCTTTGTTCCGTGGCCCAGCTGGTGTGTCTCGTAGCTTTCTTCTCCTCGTCTCGTCCACGACCACCTCTCTGTCTCACTTTGACCTATTTCTCTGCCTTTCTCTCTGCCTTTCTCTCTGCCTTTTTCTCTGCCTCTTTCTCTGCCTTTCTCTCTGCCTTTCTCTCGGCGTCTCTTCTCTGCGTGCTCGAGATGACTTTGGAACAGGCGCCTCTCCGCCAGCCAACGACAGATGCCAACCGGCCTCTCTCCAGTCCGTGGGTGGACGACATCAAAGCCAACAGGGCAATGGGGCGAGACGCGGTGCAGGGGAGGCCCTGCGAGTGCCTAGCGGCCCCTCCCTGACTCTTCCCGCGCTGTAACCGCCGATGTCGCTACTACGTTACTACGTAGAGGGACTGGGCGGAGATGCTCGATGCTTTACCAGTGGTGACTCTGTAATTAATTAGTGGGTGAGTTGCTCGAGTCAGATCGGTGCGTCTGCGTCTGTTGGTTGTCGAGGTCGTTCGTCGTCTGTATGGGAATCTCGAATGCCTTTCCGGCTGGGATCGACGACTAGACAGCAGTAGACAGTCAGGCGGCGAGTCGATGAATGTCGTGACTTGTCCAATGCGACCCTCCTTCACCAAAGGAGCAAATCGGCTCCCTTTCGGCAGCGGGAGAGGAGCTCTGCAGCCTCGAAGGCCCAAGACACGATGCGGTGGCGTTGCGCAGAGCAGCGTCCAGAGTCCAGAGTCACGTATCACAAGCCAAACGGTGCAAGCAATCCGTTTGATCATACCGAGCTGTGCGTGTCAGGGTCACGTAGTCGTTTGATCTCGAGAAACCAAGGAAACCAAACAGCGCCGTGTCTTGGATCGCGCTATAAACCGAGCATCGTGAGCACCTTGGGTAGCTGAACTGGGCATGGAGATGGCATCGTCTACCCATCCACCATCCGCCATACAACATCCATCACATCACCCATCATCATCATCCGTCCGGGCATGTGCTGTTGCCCCTTGGTCTCCAATATATCGCTGCCCTGGACCGGACGGCCTGGCTGACCGGCTGGACAGGCACCACGTCAGATGTGAAGCCAAGCCAGCGCCTCCGATGATAGATAGAAGCTGGTGACACTTTGGTGGTGATGTGTGTCTCCATGTGAATCAGCCTTGTACCAGAAATAGCACCGTCGACTGGCCGTGGTGTTGTCCTTCACTTGGACTGTCATACGGACCCTCTCTCCTTTTCACATGCCAACCGCCACGTTTCTTTCCGCCTGCACAGTCGATCCAACGCGGATTGGGCGCCATCATCGTCGTCGTCCCTGAGGCCTTGTCCAATCATCGCCTACCGCGTCAAACCCTCTTCCGCCTGCTGCAACCCAACCGCGAGCATCATCGTGGTCTGCATATCCGTAGCCTGTCGATTCACCGTGACATCTGGCCATGCCATGACGATGAACCGGCAACATGTCCGACAGACTCGCAAAGCTGGCCGCGAATCTGTGCCACCACCACCGGCGCAGGCACGAACTCTCGACCTCGCCATCGACGCCGAAGCTTTTCCTCCTGACACCGACTCTGTCGTGAAGCTCGAGCTTGCTCTCGGCCCTCGGGACCAACGAACGAACCACCAGGCACCGCCGACAGTCCGACCCTCCATCTTCTGGGAGTTTGCGCAAGAACACACACCCTCAGAAGGCTCAGCCACCTCTGATACCGTCTTCCCACACATAAAGTGTGCCTCCTCAACCGGCAACGATCCACGAGCCCACGAGGTCACGTTGGCTGGCGACCGACCATTCCAAGACGTCCATCCGTCGACTAACTGATTAGCAGCGCCAACCGCCGCATGGCCCTGCCGTCTTGAGACATGGCCGTCTTTCCGACTGGCTGGTGTCTCTGGTCCATCGCCAACGGCTGTCGGCTGCGGGAGAGTCTCTGCGACTGTGTGCACAGTAGTAGTGGGAGCCAAGGCTGTCCCATCATCACATCGCACTCACGTCCCAATCACAGGCTTCGGCCGTCTGTCTCTGCTTTGCTTTTTCCACATTCCTCAAGGCTGCAAGCTTCAACCCACCTGACCTGCGCACTTTCGTCATATCTTCTCCGGTCTGTGATCTCGGGTCCAGAACCCCCATCTCGTCTGCATGGAGATGTTCTCTGCTTGCTTATACCCGCCAGCACACACCCCAGCTGTCCTCATCGTTTTCCCATCCTCATCCTCAGTCCACCTCCCATCGTGATCCGTTAATCCCTCCCCGGGTCCGCATGCCCAAAGGGGACAACCGCAAGTCTCTCCTGGGATCATGGCTGTCAGAACCCTATCCCCCGCAGCGGAGCAGCAACACCCAGTCCGTAATACGATCCGTGGGAGGAATGCGTGTTGGTGACGAGCGGTCCAACGCACAGGCTAGCCGGCTGCTTGCTCGCTAGGTGTTCCTACTGCGAGGGGGCGGGTGAAGACATGGCCGAATCGTATGGCATGCTGTCTTTCTCCTCTTAGGGCTAACGAGCCGTCCGAGACCGCTCCTCGTTTGCTTCTTTTTCGCCGGCCACCAAACCATTCTCGTTACGCCTGCGTCAACCGTAAGCCACGAGACCGTCAGGCGCAGGACGCCGTGTTCGTCGCATCCCGAGGTTCTGGGCCTTGCAGTGCTGATCTCCGTCTGCACCTCGGGACTTATCGCACACCCGAATAAGAAACGAGCTGCCTTTTCTCGTCTGCCGTGGTCCGTCACACCGAGCTGAACGTGATGGTCCACCATTCTGCAGTCTGTATCACGTAGTATCTGATAGCAGGGCACCAACGACCGAAACCTCGGCCAAGGCCGTGTCTCACGACTGGCGACTGGTTGTGACTTGTAACCCAGGAGCACAAGAGAAGCAAAAAGACCCAGGAGCGCAAGAGGAGCAAGAAGCGTTCGTGATTCACATGCCAGTATTCACATGCCAGCTCCCTCTCGGCCAGGCTGCCTCCATGACTGCAGCGCAGCGCTTGGTCACGTACACGCCCAAACACGGCCGAAGAAGAGACTGCTCAAGGTCGTGATGCAGCACAAACCACTTGGTGTCGCGATGTGCACCTCGACCTGTGAGCAGCGGATGTCCCGGCACGCCTCGACCACAGCACCGGCTCCCAGATGGCCCCAGTCTCTGTCTACACGGACACCCACGTCGTATGGCAAGGCATGGCATGGCGTGGCTGTGCCGTTCCGCCGTCATACGGACGAAAATACTCCAGACGGTGATATCCCTCCGGCCCGTCAATGCCAATTAGTATATTTCCTACCCAAATGCTCCGTTTGCCGTGGCTATTACCAGGAAATACCACTAGCCAGCACACACACATACTGTGACGCGTGCGTCAGTCGAACAGACTCTTCTGCTGTCAACACGACAACCTTGTCGCCTCACCCGAGGCCACTCCCGCTTGATGGCGTACAGAAACTCCGTGGCTTCGAGAAGACATGACGCTGGCTTGTTCACTCGGCCAGGCAAGGAACCTCCCAGTCGCAGCGGCCATCGTTCGAATATTCCCTCCATGACGGTCTAGCTCGCATACCTACTGCATCTTACGCAACATGTCTGCCCCATCGTGACCGGACTGGCCGTCTACACGCCACCATCTCCATGACTCTCCCCTTCTTCGCCCCCGTCGTCGGCACGTGAACCCTCCTCCCCCCCCGCCCCCTCCGAACTCCCAGGACCCCCTCTCACACGGCCCGTCGCCCAGCACCGTGTGCTCCGGCGCCGCGTTCCCCTCCCACGGGATCTGGACGAGCACCGTCGGCTCGTCGCCGGGGAACTCGGTGAAGTGGCCCGCGCGCACGCTCGCGTTGCGCAGGTCCGCCGCGATGACGAGCGACGACGACACCGACCCGGGCTGGATGTACGCGACCTTTTGCTCCGGCGGTGGCGCGCCGTCGGACCCCGGCAGCGGCAGCGGGACGCTTCCCGACGTGTTCCTGGCCGCTGGCGACGTGATCCTGATGAGCCCGTTGAGGACGACGGTCAACCTGCGGTTTGCGATTATGCTGGTGAGCATGACATGGAGGTAAATCGGATTACGCGCATGACTCGGGAGATTGCAATTCCGACCAAGTCATAGGCATCCGGCTTGACGTCATATGCGTGATGCCGCCGACATGGAACCTCCTTGTTTGACGATTGCCTGATCAGAGTTTTCTTGGGGGGCGGAAATCATCGAGGCTGGGAGAGAGAGAAAAAGGGAGAAGCTCACTGCACTGCCGGCGCCCAGGCCTCGCCGACGGTCGTCCGGGGTCTGATGATGGACCACTCGCCGCGCGTGAGGTCGCCGCCGAGGTCGTAGTTGAGGGCTGCGCGCGCGTCGACGGGCACGGAGGCGAGCTGCCAGCACTGGATGACGGAGTAGCCGTCGCGCGTCGCGAGGGCGGTGACGTTGAGGGGCGTGGATGCCCTCACGCCGGCCGCGAGGGCGAGCAGACCCGCAAACGAAGCACGCATTATGGTGGATGGTGGTGGTGGTATGGGAGTGCTTGGACGGAGGGGTCGGTGATACTCTGTAACTGTTGAGGACTCATTTATTCCTGGGATCGTGGTGACACGAACGTGAACGCGTCAGACATTCGGCTCGAGCTGGGTGGCTGGACGACGGACCTCCGAACGCCCGATGGCGCACTAGAGGTCATTGGCCCAGCCACGCTGAGGATCGACGGTATCTCTAGTGAGTCATTTCTCTGCTTGGTATTTCGAGATTGTGAGGCCGTCGTGACTGTGATGGCTTCCAGTTGATGTGGCAGTGCTTCGATCAGAACGCTCCACGAGGAGCTCTCGCCGTGTGACCGTTTGCCTCTGAGAGGTTTCACGTCGGCTGTGCGTTGTACTCAGGAGCAAAGGTATAGTCAATAAATACACAAGGAAACTCGGGAAATTCGAACTTATTTGTACTCATCATACCTTGACGCGTTTTCACATGAAAATACTTTCCAAGTAGTACTCCCAATTTGCTTCCAAGCCGTCTTTCGCTACATTTTTCTTCGCCTCATCCATCGAACTGGTGTATTGATTCTTCTAGACAGGTCCTGACAAAGAATATCATCTGGACGATATGCCGCCGTGCTATTCAGCGTTTGGTTCTGTTTTGATGGCAAACTTGTAACTTGACGACTGCTCGATGCCCTAGGACCGAAGAAACCATGTCCAGCTTCACAAGTCGAGGATATACATCAAGTATATTACGCCTTTACGTCGGACAGGGATATGTCACAGTGCTATCACAGTCTTCTGGCTGAGATGTTCAACTCGACTTTTATTTCTGGCCTCCTGTAGTCGAAGACGGTTATCACGAAGGAGGATTATAGAGAGAGCACAGTAACTACAAAGGGATAACATAGTACTGGCTAAAATGCTGTCATAGTGTAAACCAAATATTATTCTGTCGCGATAACTTTATGCCTATAGGTTGCTATCCTAGGTTATATAGCTTGTTTATATAAGAAACTTCTTATATAAGACATATTTATAAACCTATATATCAGATAATACTGCTCTATAGATAGCTTTCAACATGAACAAGCCTTTACCTACCTATCTCTATAGGCCTAACGGTACGGTTCGTGACATATTCTCATATAGAGTAACTGCTGGGCCTCTCGGGCTACAAAGCAGTCAAACCGATACACATCAATAAATACATCAAGTAGATGCCTGCTTCGAATAGCTTCGTCAGTCTGAGGGATCACCAGAGGGTAAGCTTCTCGCTCACAACAGCCAACAACCTGGGCATCATGATTCAACAGACTTTAGTGTATTAAATAAAAGCCAGAAAGCTCAATGTCACCATGATCACGGTGACGTAGCAGCAACAAACATCAAAACCCATGCCAAACGCCACCAAAGAGTCCCAGACCGCTCGTCTTCGTCACCCCCCCCAGGCCTACCACTGCGTCTCCATCCACCGCACCATCTTGTCGACCAGCCCGCTGCCGACGACGTCCCAGCCCCGGCCGACGGCGGGGCTCCGCTCGCCCGTCCGCCGCGTCTCGAAGACGAGGCCCTGGCGCCCGGGCCCGTCGTTGTCGTACTTGTCCTCGAAGAAGCGCAGCAGCTTGTACGTCGGGTTGCGCTCCGGGTCCGGGTCCGACTCGCGCAGGCGGCGCACCCACTCGCGCTGCGAGACGATCTGGAACTCGAGCCCGGCGCCGCGGAGCGCGCGGAGGAAGTCGAACGTCCAGTGGAACAGCCGCGGGTTCTGCACCTGGTACACGAGGTCCGCGTCGTCGTCCCCGTCGTCGGGCGTCGAGGGCGCGCCGCACGCGTGGCACCGCGGGCCGGCGAGGCGCGCGAGCTGGAGCACGGCGAGGGCCATTTTGTCTGCGGGCATCCACGAGGGCGTCTGTATATCGTCAGTTGTCGCTGTACACGCAGTGTGGGAGAGTAATCAGAAAAGAAGAAGACGGGAGATAAGGGGAACTTACCTCGTCGAGGGCAGGCAGAGCCTTGATGACCTTTGCGCTCCGGATCATGAGCGGGATCGCCTCCGTCTGGTTCCACACGCCGCCCTCCGAGTCGCCCACAATCTGCCCGAGCCGCAGCACGCGCGCCGCGATGCCCGTCTTGGCCGCCGCGGCCCGGACGACGTGCTCCGTGACGACCTTGGACCGCGCGTAGCCCATGTTCTGCGCGTGGGCGAGGTCCTCGACGTACGTCTCCCGCACGCGCGCGGGGATGGGCGTGCCGGCGGCCGCCGAGACGGACGAGCAAAAGTAGAAGCGCGCGGGCTCGACCGTGTCGGCGGACAGGCAAAAGTCGAGGAGGTGGCGCACGCCGCGGATGTGCTGGGCCTCGAAGCTCGCGACGCCGAGGTTGAAGTTGACGGCCCACGCAGAGTGGACGACGGCCGTCAGCGAGCGGCGCAGGTCGGCGGCCGCCGCGGGCGGGAGGCCGAGGTCCGGCCGGCCGAGGTTCGTGGGTAGATACTTGACCTTGGCGGGCGCTTCTTCCGCGTCGTCGTCGTCGTCGGCGGGGAGCCGCAGGCCCTTGGCCGCGAGGGACGCGAGCACGCGCGCCTCGGCCTCGGCGGGGGACGCGGCGCGCGCGAGGCAGTAGACGGCCCTGACGTGCGGCTGGCGGACGAGCTGGGCGAGCAGATGGGCGCCGAGGGAGCCGGTGGCGCCCGTGAGGACGACGGTCTCGCCGTCCGGGCGGACGCTGCCCGGCGCGCGGCGGGGGGAAAAGTCCGAGTACTTTGCGATGAGGCGCCCCATGACGTCGAGCTCGTCGTCCTCGGCCCGGGCGGACGCCGCGCCGGTGCGCAGGGCGTGGATGTGGGCGGCCAGCGAGACGGCGTTGGGGAACTCGAAGACGACGTTCTGGCCGAGCGTGTGGCCGCCGAGGTCGAGGCCGCGCTGGAGGTGGCCGCGGGCGGTGCTGGCCTGCAGGCTGTCGACGCCGGCCTCGAAGAAGTCGGTGTCCTTTTGCAGGGAGTCGAAGCCCAGGGTGCGGCGGAAGAGGTCGAGGATGTGGTCCTCCAGCTGCGGCGGCTCGAGGGCGACGAGCTCGCCGCCGCCGCCGCCGCCGCCGCCGCCGTCGACGCCGGCCTTGGGCGCCTCGAAGCGGCGG
>QAPF01000346.1:0-39689 GCA_004367935.1 Colletotrichum sidae | reverse complement strand
TATTATTATTATTATTATTATTATTATTCCTATTATGATTATTATTATGATTATTATTATTATTATCATAAGTAAAGATATTATTATAAATAGCTATTAATCTATACTTTGAAAGATAGTCGGCTAGTCTATAGTAGTCTATCACTTTCTTTTATATTTCTAATTAGTATTATTAAGATATATTAGTAGTATTAGTATTTTCTAGCTAGTATAAGCTGATATTATAAGTATTACTATAGTAAGTTTAATACTTTAAAGTTACTATTAATATATTAAACTATAACTTTCTATATAGATTATTATAAGGTTTATACTAACTTCTAGATTAAAGTTAGATCTAAACTAGTAACTATACTATTAAGTTGTTTTCATTATACTTACTTATAGATATATATATAAAGTATAGTATATAACTAGGTATTTTCCTATTATAGAGATTATTTACTAGGTATTATTGAAGGCTACCTACTAGGCAGGGAGGCTGAATATATAAAACTCTATAATTTTACTTTTTAAGGGAAAAGGATATAAGAGTAGATTACTTATTATATTTATATATAAAAATATGTTTATATTATTTCAATTAGCTTTATCAGATTTAGAGAAAGTTAATGGAATTAATCGTTTTTATTTAGTAGCTTATTAATCTTATCTTTATCTAATATAACGATAAACGTATATGACTTATATAAGTTTAAAAAGTAAAAGAATCTTCTCAAAAAAAAGAACAGAAGAAATGATTAAAAAGAACATGAAATAAAAAAATAGATATATTGAACTAATAAGAAACGTCATTATAAAGGAATTAGAAATAGTATTATAAATTAGATATCAATATAAAAGCACTATTAGTTAATATTTTAATAGAAGTAAAAAAGAGCTATAATAATAAGTATAGTAAAGGTTACACTAATGATAATTATTAAAGATTATTTTTAAATTATTGAGTAAATACCAGTAATATCAAACCAGTTAATTTTCTGTTTGAATAATTAATAATAATTTCTCTCCTCTTCAACTTTGATTACCTAAACTTTGACCTAATAGTAAATTTGAAAAACTTCTTAAACTTATTACAAATCTTATATTCCTTAGTATAATGATCTACTAGCTAGCTATTATTATACTAAACTATATAAAGTAACTATTTTTCTATGATAGAAATAAACAATATCTTATGTTAAATTAACTTTAACTATACCTTCTATTTAACCTATAAAACCTCCCTTTACCCTATAATTCACCTAGATAAATACTACTTTAAGAAATATAGTTAAATAGAAATTAAGGTAATAATCAAAATGATTAATATAGACTATTTCCTATGAGTTACATACTAATAAGTATAG
The DNA here is from genome assembly GCA_004367935.1 of Colletotrichum sidae. Classification (NCBI taxonomy): domain Eukaryota; kingdom Fungi; phylum Ascomycota; class Sordariomycetes; order Glomerellales; family Glomerellaceae; genus Colletotrichum; species Colletotrichum sidae. The sequence continues at coordinate 38,340 of QAPF01000346.1, read as the reverse complement.
AATAATAAAGTCTAATTGTAATTACAATAAATATATTCATGAGATATAATTTAATTAGAACTTAGACACAAAGATACTAGATCTTAGTAAATATATAAAAAAGCTTGGAAACATACTGAATACTATTTACGATATTCTGAGTCTAATTAACAAGTAACTATTAATTATAAATAAAGAAGCTTTACTAATATACAGAGCATTACGAAATAATACATAATACATTACAAGTACATATTACACTACATATTACATATTACAAATACAAATACATTACATGTATTTGTGATATATTAGGATTCTTTGCTAAAACATGTATTTGTATTTGTAATATAATAGTTTAAAAAAATCTGTATTTGTATTATATTACAAATATATGTAATTGCAATTTAGTATTTGTAATATCTTGTATTTTAAAAAATAAAAAAGTAGTAATTTAGTTAATATCTACTTTCCTCTATATAGAGTATTTACTTTAAGCTGAGAATATATCGCTCTATCTATTTCCTTAATTATTTAGATTAAAAGCAGTATATTTTATTAACACTTTGAAATTCTTTTTCTCTATATATATTATATTTACGTATTTAACTACAATTGCTTTATACTCTTATGAATTTAATCTCTTAACAGTATTATTGAAAAAAGTAATATCTATAACCTTAGCTTGGTGTATTATATTACAAATAATAAAAGTACATTACATGTATTTGTATTTGTATTATATTAGAATTTTAAATATTATAATTACAAATATATGTATTTGTATTTGTATTAGATATATTTGTATTATTGTAATGCTCTGCTAATATAAGAAAATAATAAGACCTAGAGTTTGAAATAAAATATCAATAGATTTATGATACTAGAAATAGTTAATATATAAAGCTTTCTTATAAGTATGAATACTACTAAAATAAATAGTTTTATTTATTATATGCTACTAGATCGTAAATCTATTATGAAAACTAGTAATTCTGCTAATTATGATAATTCATAATTGATAACTTTGATTAAAGTACTAAAGAAATTCCCCATTAGTTTACATATTATACTATATTAGTAACTATATTCAAATTTGTAATTTTCCTCATGAAGCCTCATCTTTCTCCTATGAAATAGTGTTAATTGAATATAATTATTTTGGTAGTACAACCTGAAACACTTGATACTTTACTAATAGAAAGAAATCGCTTCTTTTAGAACCTAAAATCTTAGGTTTTATTCTATATACTAAAGAAAGAAGTAGTAAATTTAGATATTATGAAGTTACTTAGTAGAACTCAAAATACTAAAGAAATACTATTATTAAGCCCTAGACGAAAACTTTAAACTATTAGATTTATTCTAATATATAAAGAACTACTATTCCTATTATAGAAGTAATAAGAAGCTATACGATCTTTCTATATAGATCAATCATATAAAAGTCGCTCTATAAATACTTACTCTTTTTACCTTCTTACTCCTAGTAGTTCTTAAGTAAATAAGGTAAAGGTATAGAGATTCACTCTTTTACAAAGTACTAGAAGTAATTCAAGCTATATATACTATAATTATAGCGCCTTATATACTATAGCTATAGTAACTAATACGTTATAGCTACACGATAGTATATACTATACTTTGGCCTATATACTATAATTATAATATATTATATACTATAGTTATAATAATCTATATATTATACTAAAGTATATATATTATAGTTATAATACCTAATATGCTATAGTTATAATACTCTATATATTATAGCTATAATAGCCTATATACTATAGCTATAACTAGAACTCTAGTAATATAACTAGAACTCTAGTAGTATAACTAGAACTCTAAAATAAACTCTTTATATAAAAACCTTAATATCTCTATAAATAATAACGAGAAATAATTAATTATACTATTAATTCAATTACTATTTTTCCTTCTATTTAACTATTATTATTATAAATATTTTAAATAAGTCCTTATATTAAGGAAACTACTTTTATCATCTTATATTTCTCCTAATTTTGCAATTATCTATAGTAATAATTTGACTATTAATTTACCTATCTATCTATCTATTCTAATAAGTTATAAACTTAGCTCTTCTTAACCAAAGGTTCTATATTTTATTTATTAAAAGACTACCCTTATTTATTTTTAAAAATTGAATATTACAATAAAATCTATAAAAGTCTCTACCTTTTTACTACTTTTATAGAAACTAAATACTTCATTAGAACTACTCTATTTTGACGAAAGATCAACCTTATTTAATGAGTTATTTTAATACTTAAAAATCTAATCTTTCTATCTATTTAAACTTTCTTTGATTCTTTAGATATTTAAGATTTACCTTTAATTGACTAATTTTTCAAATTACTTTTAAGTTTATTTCTTCTTTAGTTTCATATTATTATAATACTAAAAAGATTAACTTATATAGAAAATCAACTCCTTTTATCTCAGATTTTACTATAATTTTCTATTAATTTTATAAAAGAGGAAAAATGGATTTATTTAAAAAAGAGAAGGAAAATACTAAATTTTAGGTCTCTAATTTTTAGATTTATTCTTTAAGTTATATTCTAATTTCAAATAGGAAAGAAGGATTTAAATCTTTAATCTTTGTATCTTTTTAGAAATTATAATACTTTCTTATATTATATACTATAAGACTTTTATATTATTTTAGAAAAACCCTTATTAAGTATATATTTCGAATAATTTATTTTATTTCAATAAAATAGGTAACTCTAGAAAGATTACTATTTCTAAATCAATAGGAAGGAGTAATTATGAAGTCTAGTTTATTTATATTAAAGTTTTATTTATTAATGAAGATATTTTTATAGATATTACTAAGCCTATTATTTCTGAAAATAAGGATAAAAATAAAAAAGCTCTAAATTATACATAATTATATTATAAGGATAGCTCTTTTTAAATTTCAAAATATAATATAGATTCTCTTTAAATATATAAATATTTAGAAGAACTCTATAAGCCTTTAGGACTTACTGATAAGTTCTTAATTTATAAAGAATTCTTTAATATTATTTTAAATAAGTTTAGTAGTATAGAAGAATTTCTAGAGAAATTAAAGAATTAATCAATAATCTATTTTCTAATAAATTAGAATTACTTAAAGAAATAGTTATAATATATATCTTTAATAGTTTTAACTCTAGTTATAAAACTTATATTATTTCTATAATTTAAAAACTTAGGTTTAATAAAGAAACCTATATTTTAGATTCTTTATTTTCTAATTTATGAGATAAATCTAAAAGAAGAAATAACAGATTAGTGAATTATACTAAAACAACTTAAAAAAAGAATTTTAGAATTATTGAAAAGCCTTATAAAAACAAAAAGCAATCTTTTGTAATAATTATAAGAAAAATAATTCTATTGAAGAAAACTATACCTACTTTCATTTAGAAAAAGCTCTAAGTTAGTAGAAGAATATTTTAATATAAAATAGTGATAGAAATAAGAAGAAATCTAGAAAGAAGAATTTGGAATCTATTAATATTACTTCAATTAGAATTAAAGCAAATGATAGAATAGAAAATAAGTTATTAGAAGATAAAGATAAAGGAATTCCTAAAGAAATTCCTAAATCTAAAGAATTTATTTCTAAAGATATAGATCTTTATATATTTCCTAAAGAAGATGACGTTTTTAAAAATAGACAAAGTATCCAAAAATCCTTTATAAAAAATAATTATAATACTAATAAAACTCTAGGTTCTTTAATAAATCAATAGATTATTAGAAATCCTAGGAATTTAGTTAAAATTGGAAATTATAAAAGTATTTGTTTTTAGTAAGATATTACTACTACTATCTATACAGTTAAAGATAAATCTATTTTATTTAATATAAACTTAGTCTTAAAATAGATTAAATAGGGAAATATTATATACTTTATAGTTATGATAATAAGAGATTTAAAAATATCTCTAAGATTTTAATTTTTATATTAAAAGAGATTTATTATGTTCTAGAATTAAGAATTAATTGATTATTTTAAAGTAAACCTAATACTATAAGACTTATATAATTTGTCTAGAAAAGGCTTATATTATATAATATAGACAAGAACTCATTTTTATAGTCAGATCTAAGAAGAATATTTTCTATAGATTTAATATTCTTATTTTATAAAAAGATACAATTCTTTCTATTATGATATTATAGGATACTTAGCTTTTGGATAACTATTCAAATTATATTAATATAAAAGTAATAAGAAGTTTGAAAGATAATACTTTAAATTTATCTTGTAGAGAAAATAAAATAGATATCCTTCCTATTTATAAGATTTATATTAAAAGAAGCTTTACTAATAATATTAATAAAAATAATAAAGAAGAGAAATGAAATCTTTGATATTCAGATTATATTAGTTTAGATTTAAATAGACTTATTACTCTTATTATATATAATAGATTTAATAGATTTATTCTATTTATGAATAAATTAACTAGGTTTCCTTAGGGATTTTTATTAAGAATTAGATTAGCTAAAGGAGTTTCTGAAATCTTTTTTAAATTTAAAAGGTTAATAAATAGTTATAATAGTAAGAGAAAAGTAAAGGAATTTAATACTAATAGAAGTAATAAGTTTACCAATAAAAGAAGAAAAAATATTTCTTCTTATTCTAACATTATTTATAATATTAAACCTCTTCATATTTATAAACTTAATAGTTTAATAGAAAGACTAATAAGAATTCTAGCTTATAAAATTAGAATTCTAATTTACCATTTAAACTTACCTTATTACTTATAAGAAGATGCTTTAATAACTTCTATATATATATATAATAATAGTTCTATAAATTTCAAGACTCTTTATAATTTAAATAATAAAGTAAAACCTAATATTAATAATATTAAAATATAGGGTAGCTTCTATTATTATAAAAATAAAGATCCTAATACTAAAAAATTAGATATAAGAGCTTGTAAAAGATCTATTATAGTCTATAGAAATAATACCTATAAAATTCAGGACTTTAATAAAAAGAGAGCTATATAGTCTAAAGATATAAAACTCCTTGAAAATACTTTCTATATTTTAGAAAGAAAATTATGTTTATCTATTAACTTAGAAAAGAACTCTAATAATTATAACCTTAGTTAGTTTAATAATAATCTTAATTTAAATCTAGATAAGTCTATTTTGAGTATACATTAGAATAAGAATAATCATAATAACTCTCTAATAAATCCTACTACTAAAGTTTAACAAATAACTAGAATAGTTCTAGAAGAAAATTCCAATATTGAATCAACTAAAGATAATATAATATTAGAATTAAATATAGAAAAAAATAATAATATTCAGGGAAAATCCAACCTATATATTGATTTATCTACTGTATTAGAAGAAGCTTAAAAAGACTATAAAACCTATAAAGAGAACGCTTTTTTTACTATTTTACACTATCTTAGTTTAAATAGTTATATAAAATTATATACAAATACTAGTAAAAATCATTAAGCTTTATATATGTTTTTAGTTAATAAAATAGAAGAGCCTACCCCTTTTATTCAAATATTTAAATCTCCTAAACATAGAAACTAGATTCTAGCTATAATGAAAAAAAGAATAAATAAGATCTAAAAATAGTCAGAAAGTAATATTTCTATCTGCCATTAATATTAAAAATATTAATATTCTAAACAGTAGATAGATATATAAATTCAAAATAAATAATATAACTAAGGAAACTATATATAAGGTTAGATAGGTAGCTTAAAGTTATAATTAATATTTAGGTATTAATTATTTAGAAACCTTTAATGCTATTTATAAGCCTAAAGGTTAGAGATATATAATGATCTTTCCTATTTATTTAGAATAGATTTTAATATAATATAATATTACTATAATATCTATTTATACCAATATTAATAAACCTATATATATATATCTACTAACTAGATTTTAATTTCACATAAAGAAGAATTCTCTAGAGTTCAATCTGAATATTAATAAAATACCTATAAAAATGATAAAGACTATATTTATATTTACTTATTATATAAAATATTATATAATCCAAAATAGAGTTTTTAACTTTGGTATTATTATCTAAAAGATATTTTTTATTGAATAGGACTTATTATTTCTCCTTATAGTAAAGTAGTTTTTATTTTAAAAAGGAACTTTATATAGCTATTTTAGCTTATTATATTAATAATATATTAATAGCTACTAATAATTAGAAAATAGCTAATTATATATATAATTCTTTGAAATAGAAAATTACAATTTAGAATTTAGGAGAATTCTTTATCTTTCTCAATTATAATTTATCTATAGATTAAAAAGAAATAATAGTTACTATTGATTGGAATAAATATACTAAGAAACCTATTAAAAGATATAAAAAAGAAATACTTAAAAATTTAAAACTCCTATAAATCATAACCTGAAATTACTTGAAAATAAAGAAAAAGCTTTAAAAGAAGATATTTTAGAGTTTCAATAGGAAATAGGAGCTCTATTATATTTTACATCAAAAAAGATATTATTTTATAAGAGATTTTATTAGAGATAAAAATATCTTTCTATACTATATAAATATAGAAGATAATATAACTGATATTTTAACTAAACCTTTAGGCTTAGTGAAATTTAAGCGAATTTAATCTAAATTTCAAGAAAAGATATTTTAAAAGTCTTTCCTTTTTTACTTCTTATAGTTCTAGGTTTTATTACTTTATATAAATTTTCCTCTTTTTACTCTTTATTAAGTTTAATGAGTTTTTATATAAGTAAGCTATATACTAGTAAAATATACTTTATAGGGGGATATTAGATTTATTTTAATATATAAAGAACTTCTATTTTTTATTATTCTAATAGAAGTAATAAGAAGGTATATAATATTTCTATATAAATAAATCGTATAAAAGTTACTCTATAAATATATACTCATTTTACCTTTTTACCCCTAGTAGTTCTTAAGTAAATAAGGTAAAAGTATAGAAGTTTATTCTTTTATAGGGTATTAGCAGTAGTTCAAGCTATATGCGTTGTAGTTATAGCGCCTCATGCGCTGTAGCTATAGTAGCTAATACGCTATAGTTACGCTATAGTATATACTACGCTAAGGTATATATACTATAGTTATAACGCCTTATACGCTATAGTTATAACGCGTTATATACTATAGCTATAGGAGCTTATATATTATACTAAGGTCTATATATTATAATTATAGCGCTTTATATACTATAGCTATAGTAGCTTATACGCTATAACTATAGCTAGAATTCTAATAGTATAGCCTGAACCCCGAAAAAACCTTCTATATAAGAATCTTAATATTTCTATAGATAATAGCTTAAAATAATTAGTCAAACTATTAATTAAGTTACTACTTCTCCTTCTATTTAACTATTATTATTATAAATATTTTAAACAAGTCCTTATGTTGAAAAAACTACTTTTCTTATATTACGTTTCTCCTGATTTCACGGTTTTCTGTAGTAATAACTTAACTGTCAATTTACCTATATATCTATCTATAATAATAATAACTAGTTAAAGTAGTAATAAAATTACCTATTAGTATAGATAGTTATATACCTAGTTCTGATATTCAACCCTACAGTAGTAGAAGACTTCATAGTAATAAGCTGTATGGGGAGAGCCTTATCGAGGTTTTAATAAATAATTTTAATATATTAATTAAATATAGCTAATATATAAGGGAGGGGCTAATGGTTCGCCTTCTCCTATAATTATTAGTAGATATATTACTTCCTAAAGTATAACTTTAGCCTTCCTACTTCTTTTTATATAGTTAAATATTAGAACAAGGGGTATAATTATCTATAATAATAAGTAATTCTATTACTATTTTAACTAGTTATAAGCTAGTATTAGTATATATACTATTATCAATTAAATTTATTCTAATAGAAAAGAAACTTTTGTTTCAATTATTCTAATAGAAGTAATAAGAAACTATAGGATATTTCTATATAGAGAAATCGTATCAAGGTTGCTCTATAAATATATCCTCATTTTACCTTTTTACCCCTAGTAATTCTCAAGTTAATAAGGTAAAAGTATAGAGGTTTATTCTTTTATAAAGTATTAGAAGTAGTTCAAGCTATATATACTATAGTTATATCGCCCTATATATTATAGCTATAGTACTTAATATACTATAGCTATACTATAGTATATATTATACTTTAGCTTATATATTATAGTTATAATATATTATACGTTATAGCTATAGTAGTTTATATATTAAATAAGAATATCTATATTTTGATTATAATACTCTATATATTATAATTATAGTAGTTTATATATTATAGTTATAGCTAGAATTCTAGTAGTATAGCTAGAACTCTAGTAATATAGCTAGAACTCTAAAATAAACCTTCTATATAAGAATTTCAATATTTCTATAAATGATACTTAGAGATAATTAATTATACTATCAATTAAATTACTATTTCTCCTTCTATCTAACTATTATTATTATTAATATTTTAAACAAGTCCTCATATTAAGAAAACTACGTTTATCATATCATATTTCTCCTAATTCTATATTTATCTATAGTAATAGCTTAACTATTAATTTACCTATTTATCTATCTATTCTAATACCTATAAGTACTCTATTTAAATATTTATTATAACCTTAATATCTAAAACTTTATTATATTTATTATAGACTAAACCTTACTTATTCTTAAGATTAAGATTTATACTATTAATATAAAAGCTTTCCATTATAAATATAAACTAATTTACAATCTCTATATAAATATAATAAGACTTAACTTACGTTTATTGATAGATAGTATCAATATACTAAATACAGCTAATATATGAATAATACTGATATAGATACAAATACTTCTAAAATAACTTGATAGTTGATAAAACCCTTATACATCTATTATCATAATACTTAGAAATATCTAGTAATTAATATTATAATAATAGATTAATACTAAAGAAATATCTATTTAATACCTAATTTCCAAAGTCTTTTAACTTAATATAATAACTTATAAAATAACTAGATAATTACTTCTTAAATATCTATAAAGTATTTATTAATCATAAGTTTCAAGATAACTTTTATAAGACTTAATTTAATAAACTAATAGCTTTGATTATAAGACATATAAGAATTATAAATAAATATTACAATACTTATCTTATACTTCTCTTTTTATAAGTAACTATATAGATTTAAAGGGGATTTCAAATTTATTATAAAGGATATAGAAAAGCAATGAGTTATAATATACCTAACTCTTATAACTACTCTATTTTATCCTATTTCTAAGAAATTTAAAAAGATTCTTAGTTCTATAACTTTAATAGTTACTTTAAACTATATATATTAAGCCTTAGCTTTAATAAAACTCTTATTATATAGATTATTACTACGAGGTCTTCTACTACTATAAAGTTTAACATTAGAATTAGGAGTCTAATTATCTATAATAATAAGTAATTCTATTAGTATCTTAACTAGTTATACATTAGTATTAATATGAATACTATTATTAAGTAAAGTTTATAGTTAAATCTATATATAGAGTAAATAGCTTAGATACTATTCTAAGTATAAAGCAAAAGTAATCAAATAATAATATATAACTTTATTACTATTTGAATTGGTTATAAACTAATATTAGCATAGATACTATTATTAGGTAAGATCTACAGTTGAATTTACATATAAGGTGAAGAGCTTAGATCTTGATTTAAATATAGAGTAAAAGTAACTAAATTAATATATAAATTCAAATTAAAACTTTTTTGATCTATTATATACTCAATAGTAAAGTTACTAGTAGAATTACTTACGTTTAGCTTTTAATAATATTAAGTCTATGTAAGAATAAGTTTAAGCTTTAAATATTTAAATATACCTAGTTTACTAAGGATCTCAATCGAAAAATTCAATTTCACTTTTGGATAGACTTTTCTATAATATATTCAAATTATATAAGAGCTTATATCATTCTACTTTTAGATTCTATCTATTTTTAATCTAGTTTCCTAATTATATAAATATTAAAGAATTTAATATCTTATTAATTATATATATACCTTTCAGATTAAAATACTCTAATATATTTATAAGTTGCTTTTTCTTAGTAAACTTAGTAAGAATTATAAAGTTATTATCAATTAAACTAAGCTTTACGTTTCGTATAAAGAATATTTAATACCTAGTTAGAACTTATATTCTAACTTACTCTATACTAACCGTTATAGCTATAGTTACTTTAGGTTTTTAAATCGCAATAATATTATATTGATAGTATATAATATAATATTTCTAACCTTAGATTATCTTACTTAATAATACTATTTTAAGCCTTCCCAACTAATAGCTAATAATTATAATAGATTTTATTATATATATATTTTTATAAAGATAAGGTAGTACTTTATAAGCTACTTCTAATATATATTTAAAGTACTTAGAATTATTACTAAAAATCCTACTTTTAGGTATTAGATTCTTTTTTATTCTTTTAATTTTACATTTCTTAATTATATTAATAATTTTATCTATTAGTAATATTTTAAAGCTGAATTTAATTATAACTATTTTAAGAAGACTAGAGAGAATAGTAAAATCGCTTCCATATAATACTAACTTATTTAAACTCTTATAAAAGTAGCTATAATCCTTATAATTAATAATAGTTTTAATAAGATTAATATTTATATTATAGTCATAGGAGTTGAGTATAGTAATAGTAGCTAGGGGTAGTCTATATTTCTATTATTATTATTATTATTATTAGTAGTAGTATTATTATAGAGATAGCTATTGACATAAATATATTAAAGATAACTATTACCTTATATTCTGAGGATAAAGAAACGGCTAATCTATAGTAATCTATCGCTCTTTCTTATCTATAAAACTAGTATTATTAAGATATACTAGTAGTATTACTAGTTAGTATAAGTTAATATTATAAGTACTACTATAGTAAATTTAATACTTCAAAGCTACTACTATAGAGACTATTATATAGCTTATACTAGTAAGTTTATATATCTAGTTATTATTCTATCACTTTATATTAGTTATATATTTCTAAGTTGGGGCTAGGTTTGAACTAGATGCTATACTATTCAGTCTTTTTTATTATATTTACCTATAGAGATATATATAGACTATCTTATATTACTACGGTTTTTTTATTATAGAGATTTTATACTGGGTGTTATATCAGCCTACCTACTAGGTAGGGGGCTAAATATATAACATACTATTATTAATTAAACTAATAAGTTTATGTATATATTCTTTTTATATCTTATTAAAGATATATATTAATAATAAGAAATAAAAAGTTATTCTAACTATTAAACTAATGCTTTTTTTAAGAATACATTATTCTTAAGTTAAAATATAGAGAAGTTAATTATATTACTATCTTATAAAGATATTACTGTTATTTTATAAAACTTACTTAACTAGCATTGGCACGAATGCTGTTATGGGGTAAAATTTATCGTTCAATCCATATATAGGGTGAAGAGCTTAGATACCATTCTAGGTACAGAGCAAAAATAGCCAAATAAAACTTACTTAAAAACACTAAAAGAATTCCTTAAGTTATTTATCAAACAGTAGCTTTATACAACTTTAAGTTTACTAAAAATACAAGTATGATACAAGCTATATATTAGCTTTCTCTAGTTTTTAATTCTTAGTATATAAACCTTTTAGATATAATATATTCTAAATTAATTCTATTAGTAATACATATATAAAAAGTGTTTATCAATTACATAGTTTAATTAGAATTCTATGATCAAATTGAGAAAGAATTCTAATTCATCTTAATTCTTCCGATTTTTAAATATATATAAACCCTAATTATGTATCTAGGCTTATAAAGAATGATAAAGTTAGAATCAAACTTATACTTATTCCTATTACCTTATGATACTAATTTTATGTTAAATATATAGATATAGATTGTACTAGTATTATTTATTTTACTACTCACAACTACTTCCCAGATATATCTAAATTGAAAAAGCTTTTAGCTTTAGATATTATAATATTAATATTCTAGTAAGTTTTTTAATTAAAGCTCACTGTATATACTTATCAATCTAATATTATAAATCAATAGAACTAAATAAAGATTATCCTAAATAATAAGAAATCTTTTTTACTTCTTTTTCAAACTATTTCTAAATAGATCTACTTTGAATTAACTTATTCTTTAGAAAAGAGATAATCAAATTTATAATTTAAACCAAAACCTAAGAGCCTAAACGAAAAAGATAAATATACAAGAACCCAAACATTTAAATAACTATAGAAAGAATTACATATACTACTATCTTATTTAAAAGTAAGAACGATAAGTTATAACATTTCTAATAATATAAATAAAGTAATTAGATTTACTAACTTGTTAAATTTTATTAAATAAACTAGAAGTAATCTTAATTTAGACCTCTTGAAAGGAAATAATGGAGTAAAGGTTTCATGAAGAATAAAGGCCTTCCTAAATATTCCTATAAAGTTCTATCTTTGAGAAACCATATATACCTATAAAATATATAAATTTGTTTCTATACTTATATATAGAAAGAAAAAATAGATACAATAATTAGTTCTTTTATAAAATAATATTCTAATTGAAATATTGAGAATATAACAATAATACTACTGATATAAATTATTATAACATAATAGTGATTATTATAAATCATAGAAAATTATTTAAAGCTATATCTTTCAGGTTTATAAGAGTATATACTAATACTTTCTTAAATATTAATAATATATTCTTATTAATTTAATAGAAGTATCTAACCCTTATAGAAAAGATTAACAATGAGCTATATACTGTTTTACTAACTATATATTGAAAAGGAAATAATAAAATATATGGAATAGATGTAAACTTAAGACTAATACTTACTATTAATAGATTTAGTTACTAAAAATCTAAACGTAATCCGTTATAAGTAATCAACAAAAGTATATACTTAGTATTATATTCCCTTATTATAAACTAGCTGAGAGTTTCTTCTATTTATATATCTATACAATATATATACTACAGATTATAATTTATTGGACATTATATAAGAGCAATAATATACTGTTAAATATAGTCTATAATTAGCTTTCACTCTAAAATAAGTAATAATTATAAGTTAACTTATGGGATTAATCTAAGGTTCTAGAGATAATAGTTAAATAGATTATAATATTAGAACCTTTACTTGAAAATATATAATAAATAACTTATCTGAATTAATAGGGTTTTTCCTTACTAACCTTTACTTACTTACAAATCTTCTTTATAATTACTATTATAAAACGCTATTATGATAATAATAATATTAATTATCTTCTAGAATACTTAGCCTATAGAATAACTAACAAAACTTGTATGATTAGAATTCTAATGACTTTTTTAAATTAAGAATAGACTATTTAGTAAAGAAATGGTGTTTGTAGATAATTTTGATATAGTATTTTTATAGTATAATGCTATAAAGAAAAGATTAACTATATAATTTCATTATTTAAAATTATTACTATAAGTATTAGTAGTTGTTAATATAATGGAACTTTATATGTTTAGCTTTCCTACTTAGTAGGTAGCTTTATATAATGCTTAGTAGATAATCTCTATAATAGGAAGATACTTAGTTATATACTATAGTTCATATATTTCTTTATAGATAAATATAATCAGAAAGACTAAGTAGTATAGCCATTAGTTTAAACCTAGCTCTAATTTGAAAGTATATATATTTATAGGTGAAAAGGTAATAGGATAAGAATTAGATATATAAACCTACTAGTATAAGCCTAATTATAGTTAGTAGTAGCTTTGAACTATTGAACTTATTATAATAATACTTAGAATATTAACTCATACTAGAATGCTACTAGTATACCTTAATAATACTAGCTATAGATATAAAAGAGAGTGACGGACTAAGACCAGCTGACTATCCTTTGAAGTACAACTTAATAGCTAATTATAATAATACTAATATTATTATTAATAATAAGCAGAAGTACTACTATATTCGATCACTATAACCTTAATACGAATATTAGCCTTATAAAGGTTATTGATAATTATTAAAATTACAACTATTTCTATAAGGGTTTAAAAGAATTAGTTTTATATAAAAATAACTTTATTATTCTTTCTAACCCTTTGAAGATAACTATAGTTATATTTAGCCTTAAGATATTATTAGAAGATAAAACTATTAGTGAGTTTAAAAAACAAAATTAAAGTAATAAAAAAGAATCTCGCGCTTAAGAGTTCTAGCTATTTAGCTATTACTCATATAAATCCTAAAAACCTGTTTTAGGTATTTAAAAGCTTGAGTATTCTCTGTTACTCTTATAACCCTATATTTTCTATTTATTGTAGAAGATCAATTATTAGAGTTAAGGTTATACTATTTTAATTATTTATACTTTAAATTGAACAAATTATAATATTAAAATATTTAGTAAATAGACTACTTAGTAGTCTAAGAATAATAGAACTAAAAGCTCTATATAATATAAGGTTAACCTTTCTGAAAATAAATTCTATTTAGATATTAATACTATAAAGTTCCCTACTTCTTATAGAATCCAAACTTCTTATTATTATTACTATTTATATTAATCTCAGTACTATATTCAGATACCATTCTAAATGACCTATTCTTTAATAATTAAGAGTTATTAATTCCCCTTAGCCTTTTACTAGTTACCTATTACTAGTTTAATAGGATTTAAAAGAATTAGTTTTATATAAAAATAACTTTATTATTCTTTCTAACCCTTTGAAGATAACTATAGTTATATTTAGCCGTAAGATATTATTAGAAGATAAAACTATTAGTAAGTTTAAAAAACAAAATTAAAGTAATGAAAAAGAATCTCGCGCTTAAGAGTAGGATATTTGAAGATAATTCTAAATATTTTAAATATATCTTAGAAGTGACCTATTAAGTATTACTTTATTCTAAAAAAGTATATATATTGAAATCTATTGTAGACGTTATTGTTAGCTAATAGTAGGGAAAATATTACCTAAGGTTCAATATATTATATTATATACTATTAGTATAACCTTATGATATAATATTCAAAAATGTAAAGTAACTATAGCTATAACTATTAATATAAGGTATATTAGAGTATAAGTCCTAGCTGGGAGCTAAATATTCTCTATATAAAGCTTAAGATTTATTATTAATATAATATATAAGATATTAATATTGATACATATTTCTAAAGTTAATATAATAGTTCGACTAAACTACTTTTAGATCTATATTCTATATATTAAATCTATTTCGATTAATCCTAAAAGTTTAATATACTATTAATATCTTATTTAATATTTTCTATCTATAATTACTATTCTTCGCATTATTACTAAGATGAGTAAAGTTTGAAGATATTTAAAGATTCTACCCCTACTTAACTTACTACTTAAGGAAACCTAGCTTCCTAAGCTTAGTATTATCTAATAACTATTAAATCTTCAAATATTTCATATTTACTAGTAAGATTTCTTCTTCTATTAACTATATATTATATTATTAGTTACACTATACTATAGAGCATATAGTAACTATACGTATTACTAAATATGTAGTAATACGCTTTCTATATCTTACTAGTAATAGATACTAAGTACTTAGTACTAAGTATAACTAAACAGATAGTAATTAGTAAGTAATTATTATACGATAGATCTAGAGTCTTATATAGTAAACCATATACTATATAATATAATAATAATAATAAGAAATAATAAGAATACTACTTTATACCTATATAGTAAGATTATATAGAATATATATTGCCTTCTAGATAAATTAATACTAATTAGTTATTAACCTTTCTATTACTACTATACTATAGACAAGGACGACTTATTATAATAAAAAAAGTAATTATAAAACCCTATATCTAAAGTCTATATAAAATTAAAGATTATAAGATTTATTACTTAAATACTTCAGACGGCTTCCTATTTTGAAACCTTACTAGAAGCCTTTGAACTACATATTAACTTCTTAAAGAACACTATTATTAAGATTAAATCTAATAGGTTCTTACTATAATTTAAATTAATCTAAAGTATTTAGTATAGTAATAATAAGACTCAGTTTGATGAACCCTTAATATATACTAATTAAAAAGTATTTAATAGATATAATAACCCTCTTAGAACCCTGTTAGACTTCTATTATATTAAAGATCATAGTATCCCTAGCCTTTTATACTTAAGAGACCTATATAGCTTCTTGAAAAATACTTCCCCTTTCCCCTCTTATATAGACTTAGCTAAAAACAATAATCCTACTATATTCCATATAACTATTAACTGTAATAAGAATATGTAATACTACTTTTGAAGTAGAGGAGGTTTTTCTTCACATTCTTAATACTATTAAGGTTATAATATTAGAAATAGGTATTATATTACTTATAAAACTCCTTCTCTATATATATATTAATACTTTTAAGAATATTTAAGAGGTTAATTATATAATTAATTAGGAAATAATACTTCAAGAATATTACACTTTCTAGCTTATTTTAAAGCTATCTATGGGTATATAGAGATATATAGCTAAGAGTTTTTTTAAATATTCTAGAGGGACTTTAAAGAGTTGTATAAATTAATATAGTAACTTAGAAATATTATAGTAATTTATTATCTTTAAGATTATTTTATTAACTATAGGGTTAAAACTAATATAAGTAGGAGCTGTATTTATAAAATCGTTAACTAACTTATTTAGTAGGAGAATTTTAATATTTAAAATAATCACAATATTAATAACTTTAGGAAATAATTTCTAATCTTTTAAGTAAAGATTAAGTACTTTCCAGACTTCTTTAAAGTTATTATGTCTATTAAGTAGTATATTGAGTTATCTTTCTATAAGGTTAAATTCAAAATTTAATTAGTAGAACTTATTATAGTTTCTCTAAGAATAATCAAGGAGGGATAGTAATAGAATAACTAGTTAGCCTTTATACTCTTAGTATTAATATTATAATTCTGGCTTCTCTTATTAGCTTTACTAGTATAAAGTCTTCTTCGTATTAAGCCTCCATATCTATAAAAAGTATACTATAAGTATAATAATTCCTAACTTTTATAGTAATTTAAATTCCCCTTATATATTACTTCCACTACTCTTTCTAATAATACTTCAGCTAAATATATTATAGACTTTATAAAGCTATGTAATAAGAGTATAAAATATAGTAGAAGCCTATATAATATACTTAAGATAAAGATATATATCTTTTATAATTACTACTTTAAGCTTAATATTCTATATTACATATAGGCTAGCGTATTTGTAACTAAATTAAACAATTAGACTTTTGAATATTACTTCAAATACTCAAGCGACCTTACTTTTAATTTAGAGTTTGAATAGAAAACTTAGTATATTAGAAATTACTTCAAAAATGACGAATATTAATAGTTATATCTTTCCAACTAGTAAAATACTACTTTCTGAAATAATATAGTTGAAAATTCCGAAAAGAATAAAAAGAAAGCCTTTGAGACTCTTATATTAAAGTTTATATATATTTAGAAAGTCTTTCAATTAAATCTCTATATAGATATAGTAATTTACTTCTAGCTTATCAATAAATAATATAATATACCTAAGTATTAGTTAGCTTTTTCTAGCTCTATAGTAACTTCTTAGAGTTTCTATAACTAGTTATAATTAGCTATAGGCAATATTATATTAATTTCAAAGTTATAATATATTTAGGATAGTAGAGATAACGACTAAAGATAAGTCAATAATTAATTCCAGGTTAATTATATATATAACTTTCTTTAGCAGTATTTCTAAAGTGTTATATTATGAAATAATTAATACCCTATTTACTCCTATATTTTGTGGCGCTTATATTTATTTATATCAAATAAATTTATACTTCTTATATTCCTATATATAGCTATTTAAATAAGAAGTATTATATATATAGTAAAACGGGTTAGTAGTCTATAAGATATATTTTTGAGGAGAAATATACCTTATTTAATTAATATAAGTTAAATATCAACCTTAAGGCGTATTCTATAATAGTATACTAAGCCTTTCTTATAGATTATAAAGGTATTTATAGTGTAAATAATAGTTTTAAGAATTCTCCTTAAGATAATAAGTCCAATAATACTATTATATAGTATTAAGTATAGTATAATTTTAAAAACTAAATTACTATTCCTCTTAAATAATGTTTAACTTTATTTCTAAATAAGAATTCTATAGTTTTAATAGAAATAAAATCATGAGAATTCTTTAAAACTAAGTAGTATTCTATACTTTCATTTAAAGGAGTATTTCTAATAGTAGAATTGTTGAGAAAAGTGATCTAGCCCCTCTATATATATTTTCATATGTAAAAGCTATTTTTTGAATACTACTTTTCCAAATATCTTATCTAACTTAAGTACTACTAGTTTTTCAAATAGTAGACATTCTTAATTCACTATACTTTAATAAATAATCAATCTTTCTATAATTCTTATACTTCTTTAAGACGAACTAGTAATAAGATACTCTAGTAATATCTTTCTAATTACTATATTTAAAATAGTTAATATATTTATACTTTAGGAAGAGCTAATAGCTTGCTTTCTACTAGAGCTATTAGTAGATATATTACACCTTATAATATAGCTTTAATTTTTCTATCCTCCTACTAATTATAATACCTAGCCTCTAACTAATCTAAAGCTAAATCTCTTATAATTATAGTTAGTATACCTACTTTATATAAGTCTTTTTGATAATACATAACTAATAACTCCTTTTATAACAACCTAATAGCTTTATACTATTATACTTTCACGCCTTTATACTTTTATAGCTATTAATATATAATTTATATATCTCAAGATATTTAATTATTACTAACTATAGGGATTCTATTTAAACATTTATTATAATTTTGATATCTATAATTCTAATATCCCCTAGACTAAATCCTACTTACTTTTAGGATAACGCTTTATACTATTAAAATAAACGTTTTCTATTACTAATATAAACTAGCTTATAATTTCTAATAAATATAATAAGATTTAGCTTATTCGTATTAGTAAATATTTTGAATATATCGAATATTGCTAGTATATAAATAAAGTCTTTATCAATATAAATATTTCTAATGTAACTAGATAGTTTTTAAAACCTTTATAATTATATTATTATAACATTCTAAAGTATTTAATAATTGATATTATAAGACGATATTAATATTACAATAGCATCTAATTAATACTTAGTCTTTAAGATTACTAACTTAATATAATAATCTATAAAATAACTAGATAATTCTTTTTGAAATATCTATTAATTACTTACTAATAATAGTATTTAGAGTAATTCTATTAAGCCCTAGTCTAATATACTAATAGTCTTAGGTATAATAGTTATAACTAAATATCTCTATACTTATTTTATAATTATTGTTTTATAAACAGCTATATAGATTTCAAGGAGATTTGAGCTCTATTATAGAGATTATAGAGGAGTAATAGATTATAGAATACGTAATCATTAATACTCTATTTTATTCCATTTTTCAAAAGTTTATAGAAGTTCTCAACCCTAAAACCTTGGTAGTTATTCTTAGCTATATATATTACGTTTTAGTTCTAATAAAGCTCTCTTTATATAGATTATTACTACGAAGTCTTCTTGTGTTATAAGGTTAAATATTAGAATTAGAACTATATTTATATGTAGTAATAGGTAGTTTCATTACTATTTTAACTAGTTATAAACTAGTATTAGTATAAATACTATTATTAGGTTAAATATGTAGTTAAATCTATATTGAAAGTAAAGAACTTAAATCTAATTCTAAGTATAAAGTAAAAGTAACTAAATATATTTATACTTCTTAGTATGATCAAATTCATATAATACTATCTTATACCTTTTCTATTCTACATTATAGGTATAGATTACTTTAATATTATATTCAATAGTATCTATAATTAGTTCTATTAAAGTAAGAAAGTTATATTAATTATTTGAAAATAGGGATGTCCATAGATACCTTTTAAAAAGAAGAGAATAATTACTTCTATATATTTTGGAGAAATAGAGATATAGAGACTTTATCGCTATTTTAGATACTTAGTTATTATGTGCTTTTATAATATCTTTAATAAGGCGGAATATTTAGTTAAATACTATATCCCTAAGATACTTAAGAAGTATTATTACTAGTACTAAATATATGATACAGCTTTTTTATACTTTTATTTTACTACTTATAGTAATATGAATTTTAACTTTAATATTATAATTGATATTATTTATATTAATAGCTACTTTATATTCCATATTGTTCATATTATAATAGTATTTCATACTATTAGAATAAATAGATAGGTAGGTAAATTAACAATTAAGTTATTACTATAGATAATTGTAAACTCAGGAGAAATACAATATAAAAAAAGTAGTTTTCTCAACATGGGGACTTATTTAAAATATTTAGAATAATAATAGTTAAATGGAGAGAGAAATAGTCGTTTAATAAATAGCATTATTTCCTATTCCTAATAACTATATATAGAAATACTAAGATTATTATATAGAGGGTTTATTTTAGAATTCTACCTATACTACTAGAGCTCTAGTTATACTACTAGAATTCGAGCTATAGTTATAATATATAGGCTATTATAGCTATAATATATAGGTTACTATAAATATAGTATATAATATATTATAATTATAGTATATTAGCTAAAATATAGTATATAAAATAGTATAGCTATAATATAATAGCTATTATAGCTAGAGTATATAAGGTATTATACTTATAGTATATATAATTCAAATTATTTTTTATATCTTATAGAAGAATAAACCTCTATATATATAATTTATTTACTTAAGAATTACTAAGGGCAAAAAGGTAAAATAAGTATATATTTATCAAGCGATATTTATACAATTTATTTGTATAGAAATACTGTAGAAACCCTCATTACTTCTATTAGAATAATAGAAATAGAAGTTTTTTATATATCAGAATAGATTTAATATCTCCCTATAAGATATATTTCATAAGTATATAGGTTACTTATATAAAGACTTATAAAAGTCAGAAAAAAGTAAAGAGATAAAAATAATATAAAATTATAAAACCTAGAATCTATAAAAAAATAAAAATAAAAATTTATTTAAAATATCTTTTTTTGAAATTTAGATAAGATTTGCTTAGATTTTACTAAGCTTGAAAACTTAGTTAAAATAATAGGTATATTATCTTTTGAATTTATATAACATATAAAGACATTTTTATCTTGAATAAAATTCCTTATAAAGCAATTTCTCATATTTATATATTTCACATCTTTGTAAAACTTAGAACTTTTAGCTAGGTTATTTATTATTGAATGATCTATAAAGCTCTTCAGTTTTTTTAATTTTACATAATCCTAACTTTAAATTAATATAACTACAATTATAGTATTAATAAATTATTCTTTTATAGGTATCTGATAGAACTATATATTGAGTTTTATAAGTAGATAAAACTACTATTCTTTATTTTATAGTAGAATTACTTCTAATATTCCTATTTCTTGCTAAATAGAAAATAGAAAAAAGAATAGCTTCTCTATTATTTAGAGATCTTATTTAATCTTAATTTGTATATCTTATAATGTTCTTAATAGAAGATATATTTTTACAATTATAAATAAATGTATATTCTTTGTTATTATTTAAACAACCCTATACATAGGTAAAGGCTAAAAAATTATTCTTATCTAAATTATGAATAAATCGAGAAGAGGCTATTATTATAAAAGTAATATTAGGCTTGACTTTTAGAGTTAAAGATAATAGAACTCCTATATCTAATTGAAATTTCAAAATATTGGATTTTGGAGTTTTTTCCTTATCTTTAAGTAGCTTTTAATTATTATCTATAGGAGTTTAAAATTTACAAGTTATTTCTTTTTTATATGTTTTTAAGACCCGTCCTAGTATATTTAATTTGGTTAATAGTATTTATTTTTTCTTTTTAATTTTTAGATAAATTATAATTAGCAAAAGTAGAAAGTTCTCTTAGATTTTAATTTCCTTTTCTATTTTAAAGAGTTATATATATAATTAGCTATTTCTTAATTATCAGTAACTAGTAATATACTATTAATATAGTAAGATAAAATACCTATATAGGGTTTTTTATTTGGAATAAAACCTACTTTATTGTAAAGAAAAATAATACATCTTATTAAATAAAGAATCTTTTTTAGATAATTATATTACAATTCAAAACTCTATTTCAAAATTATATAATACTTTACTTAATAAATAAATAAGAATGAAGTTCTTATTATTTTTATAAGTATTTATATTCATATTCAAATTGAATTCTTAAGAATTCTTTTCTATATTAAAATAGAGTCTAATTAGTAGATAAATACACATAGGTCAATTGATATTAGTATAAATAAATATTATACTAATATTATATTTTATTAAGATTCATTCTGAATAAATAGAAAGGATTATTATTTATTTCTAATTCTTAGGCTTCTCAATAGTACCAAAGGTTTCTAAAAAATTCATACCTAAATATTAATTATAGCTACAAGCTACCTATCTAGCCTTATATATAATTCCTTTGCTTATATTATCTATGTTTAACTTTTAAACCTATTTATAACTTAAACTATAAATATCTTTCATATTAATAGTAGATATAAGTGTTACTTTCTAATTATTTATAGATTTTATTTATTCTATTTCTTTCATTATAACTAAAATTTAGTTTCTATACTTAAGGAATTCAAATACTTAAATGAAAGAAGTAGGGTTTTCTAGTTTATTTACTAATAAAATATAAAAAGCTTGATTATCCTTATCAATATTTTTACATAGCTTTATATACCTATTTAAATTCAAGTAATCTGAAATAGTAAATAAAGTACTTTCTTTATAGGGTTTATAATTCTTTGAGCTTGATCTTATATAGTAGGTAAATTAATATATAAGTCAAATTATCCCTAACTATTATTATGATTTTCTATATTTAATTCTAATATTCTATTATTTTTGGTTATTTTAATACTTGAATTTAGTTCTAGAATTAGTCTAAATATTTCCTCAGCTTGAGTAGTAGGCTTTATTCAAGAGTAATTATTATTACTATTATTATTATTTTAACTTATATTAGAAAAAGAATTATATAGATCTAAAATAAGACTATTATT
Organism: Colletotrichum sidae; assembly: GCA_004367935.1. NCBI lineage: Eukaryota > Fungi > Ascomycota > Sordariomycetes > Glomerellales > Glomerellaceae > Colletotrichum > Colletotrichum sidae. The sequence continues at coordinate 15,038 of QAPF01000346.1, read as the reverse complement.
CAGCTAATTAAACTTATAATTTTCAGAATTCTTTTTTAAATTAATAGATAAAGCTAATTCTTTTTCTAAGGTATGAAAAATACTTTCTAGGAGTTTTATATCTCTAGACTATATAGCTCCCTATTTATTAAAGTCTTGAATTTTATGAGTATTATTTCTATAAGTTATAATAGCTCCTTTATAAACTCTTATATCTATTCTTTTAATATTAGAGTCTTGATTCTTATGATAATAAGAACTACCCTATATCTTAGAATAATAAATATTAAGTTTTACTTCTTTTTTTAACTTATAAGAAGTTTTAAAATTTATAGAATGATAAGGAATTCTATTATATATATATATAGAAACTATTCAAATATCCCCTTATAAAGAATAAGGTAATTTTAAGTAATAAATTAGAGTTCTAATCTTATTAACTAGAATTCTAATTATTCTTTCTATCAAACCATCAGATTTACAAATATAAAGAAGTTTAATGCTATGAATAATACTAAAATAAGAATAAAGTCTTTTATTTTTTATTAGTAACTATATTATTTCTATTAGTATTAACTCCTTTTCTTTTTCTATTACTACTATTATTATTTATTAATTCTTTAAACTTTAAAAACATTTTTATTATTTCTTAAGCTAATTTAATTTTTGATAGAAATCCTTAAGTAAACCTGGTAAGTTTATCCGGAAATAGAATAAATCTAGTAGACCTATCATATATTATAAGAGTTATAAATTAGTATAGATTTAAATTAATATAATCTAAATATTGTAGATTTTATATTAGTTCTATATTATCTTTATTAATATTATCAGTAAAGCCTCTTTTAATATAAGTTTTATAAGTAGAAAGAATATCTATTTTATTTATTTTAGAAGGTAAATCTAAAATAATATCTTTCAAACTATCTATAGCTTTTATATTAGTATAATCTAAATAGTTATAAAAAAGCTAAATATATTATAATATAATAGTAGAAAGAATAACTTTCTTTTATAAAATAGGAATATTAGATTCATATAAATTATTCTTCTTAAATCTTACTATTAAAATAGAATTCTTTTCTATATTTAATAGTATAGATTCTTTCTAGAAAACTAATATGATCCTTATAACATTAACTTTATTTCAGGATAATAAGTTAAATCTGCATTTCAGAATACAATAAACCTCTTTTTATATAAAGATTTGCATATTTCAGAGGTATTTATAAATTCCTTATTATTCTTACTATAAAGTATATAATACTTCTTTATTTGATCTATTTCGATACTAATCTTATATTAAATAAAATAGATTTATTCTTAAACATGTAAATAGTAATGATTATATCTAAATCTAAATAGATATTTATATAAATTCTTCTTCTAACTAAATCCCTAGATAAAGCCCTACAATCTCTCATAATCTATTAATTCATTAAAAAACCCAGAGTTTCTTTATTATTATTATTTCTTTTTATAAGAAGTTTTTAAATAATTCTTTTATATTTAAAGACATTGTTTTCCTAAGAAAATAGATTTACAGGTATACTTTTAGAAATAAACTCATTAGATTTAGAACTTTCTGTATTTTCTTACATCATATTCTTTATTTTGTCATTTTCTTTACTTCTAACCAGAGTACTATTAATAGATTCTAAATTCTTCTTTTTAGATTTCTTCTTATTTCTTTTATTATTTATCGCTAGAATATCCTTGTACTAACTTAAAGCTTTTTCTAGATAAAAATAAGTATAGTCTTGTTTAGTATAGTTATTCTTCTTATAATCCTTATAAAAGATTCCTTTCTATTCTTTATATAGTTTTTCAATAGTTATAAAGTTCTTTTTTTTCAATTCTTTTAGTAGTATTAATTCAACTATTATTTCTTCTTTTATATTTATCTAGTGAATTAGAAACTAAAGAATTTAAAATATAGACTTCTTTATCACACTTGAAGTTCTAAGTTATAAAAGTAAGAAAACCTTTATAATTAAAATGAAGATTATTTAAGATATATATAATAACTACTTATTTAAATAATTCTAATTTATTATTAGATAGATTGTTAGTTAATTCTTTACTTTTATTTAGAAATCCTTCTATATTATGAAAATTACTTAAAGTAGTATTAAAAGCTCTTTATAAGTAAAGAGTTGATTAGTAAATCCCGAAGGCTTTTAGAACTCTTATTTATAAATCTCAATATTTAGAGAATATCTATAGTATCTTTAATAATTTCAAGACAATTATCCTTATAATATAATTATATATAATCTAGAGCTTTTTTATTTTCATCTTTCTTCTTAGACATAACAAGCTTAGTAATATCTATAAAAATATCTTTATTAATAAGTAAACCTTTTAGATAATTAGATTAGACTTTATAATTACTACTTCCTACTTATTGAAAAATAGTAATCTTTTTAAGTTTACCTATCTTATTAAAGTAAAATAAATTACTAAAATATATATTTAAGAGACACTTTTCTAAAAGGATATAAAAGTCTTATAATATATAGTATAAAGAACTACTATACTTTCTGAAGACAAGGATTAAAGATTAGAATCCTTTTTTTTATTCAGATAAAAATATAACTTGAAGAATAAATCTAAAAGTCAGAGATCTAAACCTCAGTATTTTCCTTCTCTTTTTTAAATAAATTCAAACTTTCCTTCTTTATAAAATCAATTAAGACTCAAGGTAAAGTTTAAGATCAAAAGAATTAATTTTCTATATCTATTAGTCTTTTTACTATTAAATTAATTTGAAACTAAAGAGGAAATAGACTTAAAGGTGATTTGAAAACATTAATTGAGAATAAATCTTAAATATCTAAAGAATCAAAAAAAGTTAAAGAAAGTAGACAAATTAGATTTCTAAGTATTAAAATAGCTTAATAGATGAGGCTGGCCTTTAATATAAGTAAAGTAATTCTAGTAAGATATGTAGTTTCTAGAAAAGTAGTAAAAAGATAGACACTCTTATATATTGTATTATAGTCTTCGATTTGTAAAAATAAATAAGAAAGGTGACTATTTAATAAATAAATTATAGAATCTTTAGGTTGAAAGGAATTATACTTATACTTTATGAGAATAGATAGATGAATAGATGTATTAATAGTCAAGTTATTACTATAGATAATTATAAGATCAGGATAAATATAATATAATAAATATAGCTTTCTTAATATGAGCATTTATCTAAATTATTAATAATAATAATAGTTAAATAGAGGTAGAAATAGTAATTTAATTAGTAGTATTGTCAGCTATTTCTAATTATTATATAGAGATATTAAGGCTTTTATATAGAGGGTTTATCTCAGAAGTCTAGCTATACTACTAGAATTCTAGTCATATTACTAGAGTTCTAGTTATAGTTATAATATATAGAGTATTATAGCTATAATATATAAAATATTATAATTATAACATATTTCTCTAAGTATAGTATATAAGTTATTATAGCTATAGTATATAATATATTATAATTATAATATATAGACTAAAGTATAACATATACTATAGTATAGTTATAGTCAATTAGTTATTATGACTATAGTATATAAAATAATATAATTATAATATATATAGCTTGAACTACTTCTAATACTTTATAAAAGAATGAACCTCTATATATCTACCTTATTTACTTATGAACTACTAGGAGCAAAAAGGTAAAATGAGTATATATTTATAGAGCGACTTTTATATAACTTATTTAAAAAGAAACATTAGAGAAATCCTTATTACTTCTATTAGAATAGTAGAAATAGAAATTCTTTATATATTGGAATAAATCTAACAAATCCTACTTAGCTTTTATTAAATATCTCAATAAAAGTAATATGGGAGATCCTTAGGTTATACTAAATCGATATATATCAAAGCCCTCCCTATTTTATTGCTATTAATATAAACAAAATATTTCAATCCAAAGACTTTAGATTCGAAGTAAAAATGATAAGATTAATAGTCTATATTACTCCTATTGGAATATATAATAGTATTAGTAAGGTTAAGTGCTATTATATATTTTTCTATTATATATATAAGATATATTAAGATAAAATACTTATAATTATTTAAGAGGTATATCTTTAAGCAACATATAAGGTAATTAATAATACTATTAGGCTAAATAGCTTTATCCCTACTCCATGCATTTTGAAAACATACTTCTACTTAATAAGAAATTTAGGTTTTTCACTAGATATTATTATTTTAACTTATATTATATAGAATCCTATAGAAGAAATCTACTATCAGTATACTAAGTATATTATTAATGCTAGTTTAACTATATATAATAGTCTTAATACTTCTTATATTATAAACTTTCTATTCTAGTTCATTATATATATAGCGAGAGAGATATGATTAGTAGAGTTTATATTACCTCTTTATTATATTTAGTAAGAAATATATTTCTAAACTTTTTTATAGCTCTCAAGAGTATGGGTCTATAGCTATAAAGCTATATTTGAAAGATTTCTTTTATATTCTGATAGAAAAATTTATATCTTCCTTAATTACTACAAGAGATACTTTTATCTATGGGATATAAGGTATTAAGGAAGGAATATGAAGTATTAAGGTAAATAGAACTGTAGAATTTTAAATAGATATACTTATTTTATCTATTATTATTCCTAAAGATATAAATATTCTACTAGTATTATAAGAAACCTCAGTAATTATTCTAATTTAGAATACCTCTTGAGATAACTTACTATTTTAATATAATAAAAGTATTATAACTCTAAGTCTTATGATTCGTAACTCTAATATAAAACTTAAAGTTTCTAATAATATTACCTTACTAATTAAAAACTTCTAATTATTAGTTTTTATATATTAGGGCGCGTTAGTAGCCCCCAGTTGGACTACTACCTAGTTATATATAAAGAGGGGCATTTAAGCTATAATTATCGAATTAATTGTATTATTATTATTAGATCTAAAATTGCTCAGGAGATTATAGAAATACTAGATACCTAATAAGAATATATTAATATAATCCTATGGAGTTTTATATATTCAGCCCCCCGCCTAATTAGTAGCCTTATATAACGCCTAGTAAATAATTTCCATAATAGGAAAATACCTAGTTATATACTATAGCCTATATATATCTCTATAGGTAAAGATAATTAAAAGGATCTAGTAGTATAGCTACTCGTTCAGACCCAGCTTCAACCCAGAAGCTATATGCATATAGAGGCTAATAAGTAATAGAGTAACAACTGGGTGCGCGAACTTACCGGCGTAAGCCTTATGATAGTCTGTATGTAGGGTAGGTTGGGGCATAGGTCCTAGCTGGGAGCTAAATGTTCTCTGTGTGAAGTCAAAGACTTGTAATGTAATCCTATAGGGTATATATATAAAGTATATCTCTTTTAATTCAATATACCTTCTTAGAGAGAGATCTCTAGAACTTCTCCCTATTTATATAAGCTTTATAAATAGATTTAAAAATAGGTCTTTTTATCTATAAATCTTTTGAAGAAGTTATATAACTTTTAAATTTTCTTTTTTACTTTTTTAAATAATAGTTAGTAGTTATATAAAGAAGTATTATAATTAGTTAAATAGTATTAATATTATTTTTAATACTTATTATTTTATTAGTTAAAAGTTCTTAAGTTTTAATATAAATTATTAAGTTAATTACATAACTATATAATTTACTTTTTTATCTTTAGCAATAAATCTTTATTAAATAATATATAATTTTTTAAAATGAATTCTTTTTACTTCTACTAATTAATATAGAAGTCTCAAGATGTCTTCTCCTACTTCTAAAATTTCTTTTAAAGAAGTTCTTACTACTTTTAATCTATCTCTTAATAATTCTAAGCTTATATAAGAGGTAAATAAAAGTACTACTTCATCTATTATTAGTATAATAATTAGCTATATAATAATTCGTAGTAAGACTACTAATTAAAATACTAAAAGTATAATTAATAATAAAGATTTTAAAGAAGAGATTTTTTGATATTCTAAGAGAATTATAAAGTATTTTATATTTATTTTTAAGTTGTTTATTCTTACTTTTAAAAAGTAGAAGAAACTTACTACTACTAAGAATTCTCTTATAATTAAGAGTATTAAGATCTTTATATTAAAAACTATTAAAGTAATTTTAATTTCCTCTAGTTATAAGTATAAATATATAAGTAAGGAGGATAAAGTAGAACTTTATAATTCCTATTTCAATTTTTTATCTTTTTTATTAAAAGTTATAGTGTTCTTAAGATCTATTATTAAAATTCTTATTATTACTATAAGTACTATCTAATTAGAAGTATTTATAATTTAAACATAGAGATAGCTATTTATCTTTATATTAAGTTCTTTACTATTTATAATAATAAGAATATTAAATCTATAGTAAGTATTTACTATATAATCTTCTAATTAGCTTTTCTAATTTATATACTTTAGATAGTTTCTATTAAATATTTGGAGTTTTATAATATTATTACTACTATTTATACTAATTATACTAAAGGCTATTTAATTCTTATACTTATTCTTTATATTCTATCTATAGTTCTTATAGTTCTTATAATTCTTATTACTATTATAACTTCTTTAAATAATTCCTTTATAAATAATACTAATAGTATTAGCTTTCTCTTTCTAAATAAAGGTTTAATTGCTAGTTTGCATTACTTTCTTAATATTTACTTCTCATTCTATTTAAATAATTATATTTTTAATACTTTCTTTAAATTACTTCTTAATATTTATAAGGAGATTACTTATTATAATAATTCTTTAGAATAATAATATAATAATTTAATTTGTTAATTTAAATTTTAATTCTAGAAGACTAAATCTAATTTATAAACTTTATATTTTTAAATATCCTTTTACTTTCAAATCCTAGTTTTAAATTAAAAAGTATTTTACTTTTTTATATTCTTAAGTTTAATAGTAATTTTATATAAGTTATTATTTATCTATATTTTATACTAATTCAACTTGAAAGAACTTAAATTACACTTCTTTATTCTTCTTAAAATTCCTTATATAATTTCTTTTAGAGAAACCTTATTTATAACTTAAATTTAATTATTCTTAAATTCTTTTAAATAGTTATATTAATAGAACTTTAATTAAACTACTTACTACTAGTTATATTAAAGAAGTATAAATAACTAATAGTTTCTTTTTAGAAATCTCTTAATAGAACTAGTAGTTATAAATATCTATATATTTTAAATAGATTTCAAGTTCTATAAGTTCTTTAGAAATAAAGCCTACTATCTAGAGGTTATTATATTAAATTTCTATTATTACTAGTTAATTTTTATCAACTAGGAATCTTATTTCTTTTAAACGTCTTATTAATAATTAGAATTATAATAAGACTAATAAGTAGCCTATAAATAGTACTTCTTTTATTATTAAAAAGAAAGAGAATAACTTAGCTTCTGTTATTAATATTATAACTATAGATTACTTTATAGTTTTTTAAATAATACTCCTTTTAAATAGCTTTATTATAAAGCTTTAAACATTTTTTAATCTTATATATTATTTCTAAAGCTTTTATCTAAAGAGATTATTAGAATATCTTTTAAGCTTTAAAACTTTATATTATATTTAAAATATAAATATTCAGTCTTATAAATAAAGTTAAATACTTAGTTTACTACTTCTTATTATTAAAAGCTAGAATTTTAATTAAAGTAGGCTAACTAACTAGTAGTAAGTATTATGTTAAACCTTATTATAACTACTATATATAGTATTTTATTTACTTCTTTCTAATAGCAGTTTATCCTTTAATATAAAGTTTCTATTTTATATAGAAAGAGTTCTAAGTATATTATAAGAGATTTATTTGTTATTTTAGATTGATATCCTTTTAGTAAGAATTTATAAGTTTATTCTATATATATAACTTATAAGAACTATAGCTTATAAACTTCTTAATTATATAAAACTTTAATATTAAAGAACTATTATAAGTCTTTTCTTCTTTTAAAGTAGTATTATAATTAGAAGTCTTATATAAATTTTCTTATAAGATTTTTATATATAACTAAAAAGGTTAAAATATCATTATTAATATAAAAGAAGAAAAAGACTTAGCTTTTATATTAATAATAGTTCTCTCTAAAGATATAAAAGAACTATAGATCTTTAAAATCCTTCTTAAGATACTACTATTATAATATAGAAGATTACTAAAAGCTATCAAGTACTTTTAAAAACTTTAAAATTCTATTTAGTATTTTATATCCTAAGCGTATTTATATATAGATCTCTTTATTAATTTTTATATGAATAAAAGTATTTATTATATTATATTATAAAAGTTTGAAGTTGAAATATATAGTAATTATTCTAAGTATTCTAAAGAATATTCCTATAAGTATTATTATATAAATATCATATATATCTTTAAATTGCTAATTTCTTCTTATAATTAGATAAGTTCCTAATTTTAGTAATTATTTATACTTATTAAGTTTATAAGTATAAATTTAATAATACTTAAGAATTATTTAACTTCTTATAGTTAGCTTATTAACTTCAATTTATAATTATAAAATCTCATAGTTTCTTAAGTATACTTTTTTAGCTTTTTGAAACTTTTAAACTAATAGATAAATATCTTAAGAGCTTAAATCTTTCTTCTTTATATAGTTGAAATATTCTTTTTAACTTATAAATTATTAATAAGATATTAAGAAGAAAAATAATTCTTATTAATATATATTTTTAGAATTTGAGGATTTTATATTATATTATAATAATTAGGATCTTTTTAAAGATATATAAAGTTTTTCTTAGTTCTATTTTAAGTTTTTCAAACTACTGAAGAGTAATAAATAGAGAACTGAACAATTAGAATGCTTTTTGTATCTCTTTTTACTTATTTTCTTTATTAATAGTCTTATTACTATTTATTTTGAATTATCTATTTTAAAAAGTTTCTTAAGTTAATTAGATTTTCAATATCTATTTAAAGAAGTAATTAGTTTCAAATAAGCTTTAAGATTTCTATATATCTTATGTTTTATTAAGAAAACTATTTGAAAAGATATTTATAAGATAAATCTTATTATAAGTAAAGTCTTTAGCTACCCTTCCTCTTTAAATTCCTTTTTTACTACTTCTTTAAGAATGATTATAAAACTTATAAATTCTAAAGAAAGAAGAAGAATAAGCTAGAGTTTAATTCTTATTTTCAAATAGATAGATTTCTCTTTAGAATTTTAAATACTTATTTATTTGATATTTAGTTCAATTAAAAACTATTTAGTAATTTCATCTACTTCTTTATTAGTTTTTATTTTCATAAATATACTTTTTAATTGTTCTCTAAATTTAATGATCTTCTTTTAAATCTCTTTAAAGTTTATCTATAATATCTTATATATAAACTTTTTAGAGTTATTATTAAAGAACTCCTTCTTATTAAATATTACATCTTAAGTTGTAAAAACGTCTTTTTAAAGAAGGTTTTAGATTTTAAAAGCGTTATTTAAAATATGACTTGTTAGGAATTCTAATAGGGCTTTTAATATAAACTTTTAATATTAATTTTATTTCAATTGAACTTTATAAGTTATTATTTAGGTATAATATCTATATAGTTTTAAATAAGAGAGGTTTAGAGTTAATATATAAGTATTCTCATCTTTTTAGAAATATTAATAGAAATATTTATATAGCATCTTCTAGCTTTATAAAGCTGAAGGAGTATAATTATATATATATATATATAGCTATTTTAAAAACTTCAAACTATAGATTATAAAGTAGAGATATTCTAATAGTTATAAATTATATATATTTTTTAATTATTACTACTATTCTTTCTATTCTTCTATTTTATATTTAAATATTTAGTATAAAAGGTTTAAATTTAATGCTTCTCTTAATAACTCCTATTTAGATTGCTTTATACTTCTAGATCTTATTATCTATTTTAATCTCTTTAATTATAATTTTATATATTGTTTTAAAGAAGTTGAAGAACTTTGTAATTATTCTTAAGACTTCTTCTATTCTTTTTAAATAAAGATAGAAGTCCTATATTAAACTAATTATTCAATCTATAAAGATAACTATTAATATATAGTTCTTATAATCCGTATTAAAATTATAAAAGTTAATAGTAAAAAAGCTTTTTTCAAGGCTTTTGCTTCATATAGAGAATATTTAGCATCTAGCTAGGACTTATACTCCAACCCACTCTATACTAACTGCTATAGCTATAGTTACTTTAAGTCTTTAAATATTATATAATGATATTATATTAACAGTATATAATAGCATGATATTTCTAACCTTAAGTCATCTTAATCTTCCTAAATATTAGCTAATAATTACTAATGATAGATTTAAATATATATATCTTTTTAAAAAGATAAAGTAATACCTAATCAACTAGTTCTAATATATATTCAAAGTATTTAGAATTATTACTAAATATCCTACTTTTAAGTATTAGATTCTTTTTTATTCTTTCAATCTTATATTTCTTAGCTGTACTAATAATCTTATCTATTAGTAATATTTCAAAGTTAAACTTAACTATAGCTATTTTAAGAAGATTAAAAAAGGTTATTAGATTCTTTTTTATTCTTTCAATCTTATATTTCTTAGCTGTACTAATAATCTTATCTATTAGTAATATTTCAAAGTTAAACTTAACTATAGCTATTTTAAGAAGATTAAAAAAGGTAGTAAAATCGCCTTTATATAATACTAGCTTATTTAGATCCTTCTAAAAGTTGCTATAATCCTTATAGTTACTAATAGTTTTAATAAGATTAATATTTATATTGAAGTTATAGGAGTTAAATATAGTAATAGTAGCTAGGAGTAGTCTGTATTCTTATTGTTATTATTATTATTATTATTAGTAGTAGTATTATTACACATAGCTTTTGATTTAAATATATTGAAGAAAGAGCTAGTCTTCTATTACTTTCTTTTATCTATAAGATTAGTATTATCAAGATATACTAGTAATATTATCAGTAGCCAGCTAGTATAAGTTAACATTATAAGTACTACTATGGTAAGTTTAAAATTTTAAAGCTACTATTAGTATATTAAGCTACAACCTACTAAAACTATTATATAGCTTATACTAGTAAGTTTATATATCTAGTTATTACTCTATCACCTTATATTACTTATATATTTCTAGGTTAAAGCTAGGTCTAAATTAAATGCTATACTACTAAGTCTTTTTTATTATATTTACCTATAGAAATATATATAAACTATAGTATATTACTAGGTTTCTTTTTATTACAGAGATTTAATACTAAGCGTTATATAAAACTACCCACTAGGTAGGAAGCTAAATATATAACATACTAATAGTAATCTTTTCTTCTAAATTAATATATTATACCACTTCTTTTAAAATTCTATATATTATTCTATATATCTTCCTTCTTTTATATATATTATAATCTATAGTTAAAACTATATAAAATGGGGATTTTAATCTTATTCTTCTGATAGATATTAATAAGTAGTTTATTATCTTAAAACTTAAGTATTCTAACTTTATATATTAGAACTTTTAAAATCTAATTATTAGATATTTTAATATAGAAGTAGTATACTTCTATTACTAATAAGGTTCTAGAGGTTTATTCTAAAGTAGAAACTTTATAATTATAGATATTTTAAAAGTAGGTTCTTCTAAAAGGTTGTATTTAAAGATATATTATCTACTTATAATCTTAAGAGAGTAGAAACAAGTTTTATTTATTCTCTATATATCGTTATTTCTTAAGCTTTAATTGTATTATAAATTTCTCTTATAAAGCTTTTTAATTAAGATTAAGTTATTTATAGAATTAGAATAAAATATTAGATTATAGAACTGCAGCTTTATAAGTTTATAAGAATTTTAAATAGTAATTATTATAGTATTATAATTTTTAATAGAAATCTTTCAAATTTTAGTTTAAAAGTTGTTATTTCTAGAAGATCTTATAAAGGTTTAAAACGACTTTATATTATTAAAAATATATATTATTAATTTTAAATTTAAAGTTATAAAATTTATAAAGGTATAGAATTCATCTAAAGTTATTAGAATAATAATTATCATTTTATAAGACTATCTATATACTTAAAAAGTTGAAGTTAAATTAATAACCTTTTTTATATATCTTATAAAGGTTTTATTAGATTTCATCCTTTTATTTAAAATATCTTAGATCCTTTATTAGACTTCTAAATATAATATCAGATTTCTTTATTAATATAGAAGTCCTTCAAGAGAAGGTGTATTGTCTAATAAATCTCATAATTAGTACTTCTATTTAATTTATATTCCTTCTTATTATTTAAGTATCATTTGTAATACTTATTCATATATTAATTAGGAATACTTTTCTTTTTTTGAATTTAATTTCAATTTTAATTCTTTATAAGAAGAAGAGATCTTTTGGCTGTTTTTTTATTATTTATCTAAATATCTATAAGGTTAAATATTCTTCTTATTAATCTAGGCTTTTTAGAATAATCCTTTAATTTAAAATAAAGAAGTAAGTCTAGCTAATAATTTTAGTAATTATTAGATTGTTATTTTAAGCCTTCTAAGAGATTATCATTTGATATAAAAAGATCTAAAATTCAATTTAAATATTTATAAGAATTATAATATATTCTATAAATTAAATAATAAGCTTATATGTATTTAGAATTCTGGTGTTAAAATACTTATAAATAGCTTTCTCTTATTAAGAAATTTAAACTTCTATATTACTTTTAAAACTTAACATCTTCTTAATAAGCTTTATGAATATTATTTAATATTCTATAATTACTTCTACCTTCTTTTCTATTTTATTATAATCTATATAATTCTTAAGTTTAAATAGCTAAATATTAAAACTTCTTATATTATAAGAATATTCTAAGAAATTTAGAAAGATTATATTTCTAATATATATTTATACCACTTATATCTCTTTTATTTTCTTATAATATATCTTTCTTTAAAAGGTATATTGAATTTACTTTTTCCTATAGAAAGTTAGATTGATAGTTAAGAAGTACTTGAGAATTATAATATATAATGTAAACTTTGTTTTAATAAGAATAATCCTAATATCCTTTTTAATTTTAAGAGTTGTAATTTAAAGTTAAAATAAAGTTTGTAATAATTATTAAGCTTTTATTAAATAATTAGAAATCTTCGAGATTTTGAATTTAATAATAAGAAGCTTTTTATATTCTTTACTAGATTTTCTTAGGAGAGTTTCATTATAAAATAAAGGATTTATAAGATTTTAGAAATTATAAAATTAGTATAAGAATTCAATCTAATCAATTTACAAGATTTAATTCTTTAGATTATTAAAGATAATCTTCTTAGAAGAAGTAGATACTTCTCTTAAAAAGTTTAAGAGGTTTCTAATTTAAATAGTTCTTTTATAATATATATAAGACTTTTAATTATTAAATTAATTATATTATTATTATTAGATCTAAAGTTACTTAGGAGATTATAGAGGTACTAGAGATCTAGTAGGAGTATATTAATATAATCCTATGAAGTATATATATAAGGTATATCCCTCTCAATCTGATAATAATAGCTGGAATCCCAGTTTAAAGAGTTAGATTCGAATATATTGATAACCTTATACTTTTATTAAAGCCCCCTATATAGATCTACTACTTAGTTATGAAACTATCTTTAATATTATAATAGTTATTAAAGAACAATTGAGGAAATTAAGTAATATAATAATATTCTTAAAACTATAAATACTAATTCTATATTCTATCTTTTGATTTATATAAAACTTAAGTAATACTCCTATAGAAAAGATAAGTCTATAACTCTATATAATGATTATAAATCTATTTATAGCTATTTCTAAGTCTTTAAATAAATAGTAAATATTATAACATACTTCTACTATAGAAGATAACAATCTCCTACCTTCTTAAATAGTTAGTAATGTATATCTTTCAAAATCCGTTAGATCAAGCTGGGAATTTTAAATTTTATCATTTCCAAAAGTAACTTATCTTCTCTAGATTTCAGCTAAGAATTAGATTTTATAGTATATTTTATAGTTAAGAAATAATTAGATATAGTATTAATATTTAACCTTTTTAAAAGAAGTAGTATTACAATATTTAGACTACTATTTGGAGAGTTTATTAGAAGAAGGCTAAAGTATTATTACTAATAGTCTTATAGAGATTATTTAATATAATTCTATCTTCTACAAGAATTATAAGTATTTTAAGTCTTATATTATTAGTAAAAACAAAAATAAAGATATTAATAGGATATATAAGAAGTTAAAATTTATAATCTAAGGTTTTAGAAATAATAGTATATTTGAAATATTAATATAATTACTAATATTCTAATAAAGTAGCTAATAGTTAGTTTTAGGTACTCTTACTCTATACCTGGAATAATATCTAAGCTTTACACCCTATATATAGATTTAACTATAAACTTTACCTAATAACAGTCTTCATATTAATACTAGCTTCTAACTAGTTAAAATAGTAATAAAATTACCTATTATTATAAATAATTATACCTCTAGTTTTAACAATTAATTTTATAGTAATAGAAGACCTTATAGTAATAATTTATATAGAGAGAGTCTTATTAAAACTAAAACTTAATATAAATAACTAAAAGTAACTATTAAGGTTATAAGGTTGAGAACTTTTATAAACCTCTTGAAGATAGAATAAAACAAAATATTTATAAAAACTAAATATTCTATAATCTATTACTCTTCTATATCTTTTATAATAAAACCAAGATCTCCTTAAAGTCTATAGAGCTACTTATAAAAAGAGTATTATAGAGTAAATATAGAGATATCCAGCTATAACTATTATAACTAAAACTATTACTTTATTAGAATAGATTTCAATAACATCATCCTAAATACTACAATCAACAAGTAGCTTATAAATATTCAAAAAAACATTATCTAATTAACCTACAACCTATTATACGAAGCTAATAATATTAAAAACTAAGTATTAATCAGATAATATTCTAATATTAA